>PVIU01002993.1:0-156413 GCA_004026605.1 Ondatra zibethicus | reverse complement strand
AAAAAAAAAGAAAAGAAAAAAAGCTTTTCTGCCTACATCCCACCCTCTACGCCCCTAGTTTCAGGACTGCCTGCTAAGGACACAGCTAGGCTGTAGGAACAGGCTCACTTTGGGAAGCTTTATCCTCCAGGTTGTCAGGTACCTGAGGAGTGCCCCGGATGCATGCACCAAGAGCACATTGCTCTGGAAGAGGTCTGGGAACTGTGGGTGGGGAAACTGAATCAAAACTTCTGAAATATCTTATAGGATATCGCATAGTGATAGAGTGTTTGCCCAGCACGCACTAGGCTCTAAATTCTATCTCCAGTACTGAAGCAAGCAAACAAACGAAAAAACAAAAACAAAAAAAGAGGCATCATTAATTTGGGGGCTGACGGGTAAGACTTTGATGGTGGATTGCTTACTTGGCACGCACGAAGCCTTGGCTGCCATTCCTGAGCTGCACAAAGCTGGCTGTGGTCTCAGCGCTGTTGTTCTCGGCTACATAGTGAGTTTAAGACTAACCTGGGCTACACGAGACCCTGTCTCAGAATTAAATACGTAAAAAAGTCTTGGAGTCAGGGAGATGGCAGTGGGTAAAGGCAAGTGCAAATGGCCTGGGTCCATTCCCTGGAGTCCACACAGTGAAAGGAGAGAACTGGCCACTGCACATCACCCTCTGCCCTCCTGGTGTGTAAGCAGCACACGCAATGAATCGATGAAACTCATAAAAGGTGTATGTATTAGAAATAAAAAAAAAATGAGCTGGGCATGGTGCCATACACCTTTAAACCCAGCACTTGGGAGGTAGAGACAGGAGAATTTCTGTGAGTTCCAGGCCAGCCTGACCTGCACAGTGAGACCCTGCTTCAAAATAAATAAGTAAATATTTAGAGAAAAATGAAATAATAAAAGCTCTGAACCTGAGTCTCTCTCCGTCCTTGTGACCTGGCCCAGTGCATCCCCTGAGTGCTACTCCCTGTCTTACAGTGTAGGCTCAGTACTTATTTCATTGATTTCCCAGGATCAATTCAAGGAGAGGAAAAAAGGGTCACACAGCTAAACCCTGTACAGATGAAAAGGATTACATCTAAGGCCCTGCACACTCAGCTCCACTAGAACACTTCTCTCTTAAGCAGCTTGTGGACTTCCCAGAGATGCGCCTGTCTTAATTGCAGGAAGCTGTGAATGTGGTCCCTTGTATAGCACAAGGGACTTATCAGATGCGATTAAGGATCCTGAGATCTGGAGATTATCCCAGATTATCCACTGACCCTTTTAATCACAAACTCATTAGAGAAGGAGAGAGGAGTTATGACCAGAGAGGGTGGGGCGGTAATGCCAGCACGCTGTGGTTGCCCAGGGCCAGGAAAAGCCACAGGCTGAAGTTGAAGTAGGCCAGAACAGATTCTTCCTAGAGCCCCAGGAGGAACTACAGCTCTGTTGACAACTTGAGTTAACCACTGCAGACCTTTGACCTCTGGTTGCTAGATAAGGCATTGTGTTGTCTTCAGCCATAGTTTGTGGGCATTTGTTATGGCAGTAGCAAGAACTACTGTAAAAACGCCAGGCAAGGTGCTGCCGGCCTGTAATCCTAGCTTTTGGGTGGCAGCGGCAGGAGGATCAGGGTCTCAAAGTCATTCTCAACTATATAACCAGTTTGAGGCCAACTTAGACCACATGAACCCTTGTCTCAAAATAAATAAGGTAAAATTATCTTAGGCCTGGAGAGACGGCTCATGAGTTAAGAGCACTTATTGCTGTTAAAGAGGAGCTGGTTCCCAGCATCCTTTGGGCGGCTCACAACAGCCTGCAACTTCATTTCCAGGGGCTCTGATTCCTGGCCTCTGCTGGTTCCTGCACACACATGGTACATGACTCATGCAGGTGCAGGCCCACATGTGTACACAAAATAAAAAACAAATCTTTAAGAAATAACAAATCTTAGCCAGGCGGTGATGGCGCACGCCTTTAATCCTAGCACTCGGGAGGCAGAGACAGGCGGATTGCTGTGAGTTCGAGGCCAGCCTGGTCTACAAGAGCTAGCTAGTTCCAGGACAGGCTCCAAAACTACAGAGAAACCCTGTCTCAAAAAACCAAAAAAAAAAAAAAAAGAAAGAAAGAAATAACAAATCTTTAAGAAACAATAATCTAGCCAGGCAGTAGTGGTGCACACCTTTAATTCCAGCACTCGGGAGGCAGAGGCAGGTGGATCTCTGTGAGTTCAAGGCCAGCCTGGTCTACAAGTTAGTTCCAGGACAGTTAGGACTGTTACACAAAGAAACCCTGTCTCAAAAAAAAAAACAAAACAAAACAACAACAACAACAAAAAAATAATCTTAGGCCAGAGAGATGGCTCAGCAGTTGAAAGCACTGGCTGCTCTTCCAGAGGACCCAACGTTCAATTGCATCCATATGGTAGCTCACAAACATCTTTAACTCCAATTCCAGGGGATCTGACACCCACTTCTGGCCTCCTACCCTAGGCACAAATGGCACATAGGCATATATGCAGGCAAAGCACCCACACATAAAACATGTAAATAAAAAATTTAAAATAATAATAAAAATAGTCTCTAAAGACCACACCCTATTTTGATGATGTTTCTTTGTCCCTCTCTGGACTAGCCTATGAATCTAGAGGAGTCTGCCCTGAATGGCTAACATTTCCTAGGGTTGCCATGGATCTAGAGGAGTTCACACTGAATGACTAACATTTCCTAGGGTTACCATGAATCTAGAGGAGTTCACACTGAATGGCTAACATTTCCTAGGGTTACCATGGATCTAGAGGAGTTCATATTGAATGGCTACCATTTCCTAGGGTTACCATGGACTCAATAGTCTCATAGCATCTGATGTGCACTGATTCCTTTAAAAAAAAAAAAACTAGACAATTTACAAACATTTTATATTCACCATTTTAAGAGTATAGTCCAGTATTTTTTTGTTTTGTTTTTGTTTTTTCAAGACAGAGTTTCTCTGTGGCTTTGGAGCCTGTCCTGGAACTAGCTCTGTAGACCAGGCTGGTCTCAAACTCACAGAGATTAACCTGCCTCTGCCTCCGGAGTGCTGGGATTAAAGGCGTGCACCACCACCGCCTGGCCTAGTCCAGTATTTTTTTAGCTCATTCATGAGGTTGAATGATCACCACTACTATCCAGTTCTAGAGCATTCCCATCGCCTCCAAAGGAAACCTTAACCCATTAGTCATTCCCTAGCCTTCTTCCCACCTACTCTCCCCAAACCCTAATCTGTCTGTCTCTGTGAATGTGCCTATTCTAGACATTCCATATATATGAAATCATACATATGTGACCTGTTCTGTTTTTGTAATGTGTTCAAGGTCCATCCACAAAGTACGTACTTCATTTATCGTTCTTTAAATTGCATTTATTTGTGTGTGTGTGTGTGTGTGTGTGTGTGTGTGTGTGTGTGTGTGTGTGTACACTCCACAGCCATGTGTGGAGGTCAAAGAAAAACTTGCAGGAGTTAGTTCTCTCCTTCTACCATGTGGGCCCAGGGCTTGAACTCAGGTCATCAGGCTTGGTAGCAAGTGCCTTTCCCATCTAAGCCATCTCAAAGGCCGTATTTTAATCTTTTATTGCTGAATGATATTCCATTATATGAATTCACTACATTTTATTATTTTTCCATTCATTAGTTGAGGACTTGTGGCTATTACAACAATATTGCTGTGAACATTTGTGCACAAGTCTGTGTGTGATTGTGTGTTTTCATTCTCTTGGGTGTATGCCCAGAAATAAAATTGTGAGTTTTTATGGTAATTATAAGTTTAACTTCATTCATTTATCCATCCATCCATCCATCCATCCATCCATCCATCCATCCATCCATCCATCCATCCATCCATCTGAGACAGGGTCTCAAATGTAGCTTAGACTCACCTTGAACTGATTATGTGGTCAAGAATGACCCTGAACTTCTGCTCCTCTTGCCTGCACCTCCCCAGTGCTTGGCTCACAGGTGCTGGGGTTTGAACTTACGGCCCAAGCATACTAGGTATGTACTCTATGGACTGAGCCACTTCCCCAGCCCTAGGCTTAACTTTCTGAGGAACTGCAAGACTGCTTCCCACTGCAGCCACTCCTTCTCCGGGAGTGTGTGTCTTCCCAGTTCCTATCATTTATTTTCCTTTTCCTCTCCCACTAAGTTAAATCCTCAGATCTTATTTTCCTTGTTTTTGGTTTTGGTTGTTCAAGACAGGGTTTCTCAGTAGCTATGGAACCTGTCCTGAAACTTCCTCTGTAGACCAGTCTGGCCTCAGACTCAGAGATCCGCCTGCCTCTGCCTCTAATGTGCTGGGATTAAAGGTGTGCGCCACCATCACCCAGCGTTTTTCTTGTTTTGAATGGAACAGATGATACCCATTCTAGTAGGTATGTAGTGGTATCTCACTGTGTTTTGACTTCCAGATCTGCCCAGTGATGCTGAACATTGGGCATATATTCATGTGTTTTTTAATTTGAAGAAAAGTCTACTCAAATCCTTTGTCCATTTTTTAATCTGATTGCTTGTATGTCGAGTTGTAGAAATTCTTTTTGTGATTAGTGCTTCTCCAGATTTATGTTTAGCAAATATCTTCTCCCTTCTTGTGGTTTCCTCTTCCTCCTCTACCAATGCTGCTTTGTCTTTGTCCTGACCTCAAGATTTTACTGCCTCAACGTCCCGCATGCTGGGATGACAGGTGCGTGACATCTTGACCAACTTCTTACTTTGTTTACATTGCTCTTTTCTTTTGGTTTTTTGAGACAGGGTTTTTCCGTGTAACAGCCCTAGCTGTCCTGGAACTTGCTCTGTAGACCAGGCTGGCCTCGAACTCACAGAGATCTGCCTGCCTCTGCCTCCCGAGTGCTGAGATTAAAGGTGTGCAATCACTGCCCAGCTTGTCTGACTCTTTAGAGACAAGGTTTAACTGTTTAACCCTTTCTTGGCTTCCTATCTTTTTTTTAAATTTTATTTTATTTTTAATTATGTGTTGGGGTAGTGATGATGTACATGTGAGTGGAGATGCCTGAGGCCAGAGGAGGGTGTCAGATCCCCTGGACCTAGAGTTACAGGCAGTTGTGAATCACCAGATGTGGGTGCTGGGAATGGAACTCAGGCCCCAGGAAGAGCAGCATGTACTCTCAACAAAGGAGCCATCTCTCCCGCCCCTACTGTTTATTATTATTAATCTGAAGGTGGTTGGAAAAGGGGGGATTTCCACGACAACTTCCTTAATGACAAAAAGCTGAGACCCCGCCTACCTTTAAGCCCTTATCAGTGCTGCCAGGGCCCAGGGTTCTGGGGTTTTAATTACAAGAAAGCTCAGCAAGGCACTCAGGCCTGTGTGAGTTGGGCAGGTTCCAAGGCCATTGTTAGTCTTTCTTGTCAGACTTTGGGGGCCGCCAGACCCCAAATAATGACAGAGACTTATTATTAATTATGAAGCTTGGCTGTATCTTAGGCTGTTCCCAACTTGCTCTTATAACTTAATTTAACCAGTTTCTATTAATATACATTTTGCCTCATGGCTCTTTATCTCTCCTTCATTCTGTACACTGGATTTGCTCTAGTCTCCCTGGTGAAATCTGCCTGGTGCCAGATTCTAACCTGGAGTTCCTAGCTCTGCCGGAAGTCCCGCCTAACCTCTCCTGCCTAGCTATTGGCCATTCAGCTCTTTATTAAACCATTCAGAATAAAACAGCGACACATTTTCACACAGTACGATCAAATATCCCGAAACAGAGGGCAGCCCCAGGTTGAGTTAGAAAGACCTGAAGTCTCTAGAAGGGGACCAACAGAATCCAGAGATTCAGTAAAGGGAAGGCATGTCCTGAGGCACCTCAGGTATGGGGGGGAGCTCTGGGAGGCAGATGGGGGTGGTCCCTGCCTGGATTGATCTGCCACCAGAGAAATGGGTCCGTTCCTGTCAGACCTGTTGGGGAAGGGAAGAACAAAAACATGAGGAGTCACACAGGAAGGTGCCCTGTGCCTAGAGGCTGCCCGTCACCTGGTGGCACACACCCTTTCAGAGACCCAGGAGACAACAACTTCTCCACTGAGCCAGGAAGAAAAATTTTCCAGGTGCCCTGGGTCCCAGGTGACAGGGAAATGACAGATCTGTGTGTTGTCAGACACCAGGAATTCCAGCTGTAGACCTGCGTTCCCCAAGGCCACTATGCCCGAATACAGTGAAAAGGCATTAACAGGCTGCCCCCAAATCTACTCCTCTGGCATCTTGACTGTTTTCATTTAACGGTCTTTGAAAAATGGCAGGTGCAAGATCACTTTGACCTCCCTGTTCTTTTTAAATTGTTTTGTTTGGTTGGTTTTTTTGTTTGTTTGTTTTGTTTCTCTGTGTAACAGCTTTGATTGTTCTGGAACTCACTTAGTAGACCAGGTTGGCTTTGAACTCACAGAGATCCACCTGCCTCTGCTTCCCAAGTGCTGGGATTAAAGGTGTGCAACCTTCCTTGCTCTTAAAAGTAGCAGGTGAGGGATTAGCTCAGAGGTAGGATGTTTGGCTAGCACACACATGAGACCTGAGGCTCATCCTCAGCACTAGGAAGAAAAGGAAAAACAACAGTTGACATTCCTGTGTGAGCCAGGCATTAGTGACACACACCTGTACAGCACTCTAGAGACGGAGGCAGGAGGATTGATCATCCAAGGCTACATAGTGAGACCTTGTCTTTAAAGGATAAAATGTCCCTCTGTCGCAGAAGGGACATTCTCACCCTTTAGGCTGGGAATGTGAGGCCCAAGGAAACCTGTGCAAACCTCTGCCAGCACATGCTTAGCATCCTCGTCGCTTCCCCACCCAGCTCACTCTTCTAAGCCATGCCCCTTAGCCTTATCACATTTTCCTAATTTAGTACTTTGGTCTAATTCAACCCCGGGTCTTTGGTCCTTTGGGTTCTTATGCATTCTCCCGTGCCATGTTAAGCTGGTATTACTTTGTATGCCTTCTCCTATTATCCTGCCTTATGTCAGTTTAATTCTCAGACGAAGCCCGCAGACCTCAGGACCGTCTTTTCCTCCGCTACAGCTGTAAACGGCAATGAAAGCACTGATGGTGGTGTCCTCCACACGTGAGCCATGCCCATTTACACAAGGAACAGCTCTAGGCTCTTTCCACCCACCCATCCATCACTGTCACCCTTGCAACAGCTTTGGAGGAAGGTCCCATCCCTGCTTCCACCAGTGAGCACATCCAGACTCACAGGATGAGTGGCTTCCCTAAGAGGACCCAGCTGCTGAGGAACTGGCCCTCCCCCCACCCCAGAGTGTGGCTGTGGCAGTCCCCCGGAATGCCAGGGAGGCAGTGATCAAGGATGGGATGCTTCTCAGGCTGGATTCCAAGCAGGGGCTCCGACAAAGAGGAAGAGACAGGGCTACCAGCTCCTGGAGCCTAGCAGTCATGGCTGTCGGCTTTTCTCACTGACTACTCCTAGCCTGGAAAGGAAGCCATTGAAGAGCTTGGCTTCCTGTGACTGTGTGGAGATCTGGATTCTTGGGATCTGATGGAGCAGATGTGAAAGTACATCTTATGGAGCCCCTGGTGCATAGACAAATTGGAGGACCTGGGGCTGCTCCAACTCCTTCACTAGCCAGGAAACCCGGAATTCAGAGCGAAGAACCCTTCCTAGGCACATAGGTGGGAGATGACGAAGGGAATTCAGGCCCAGCTGAACCTGTCCATCTCCTGGGAAGAGAGCCGACTTAAACACTGCCTTAGCCCTGCAGTGAGAATGGACATTTGAGCCTGAGACTGGCAGAAAAAGTCACAAGGCAACAACAGATGGACTCAACTATATAAATATAGTTGAAATTTCTAGAAAACCCACTTCCAAAAGAGTAAGAATTTATGAGGGATAAAAAGAGTAGCATCGAGACAAGCAAGACTATAAATTCCAGCTCCTGGGAGGCAGAGGCGGGAGGATCTTGAGTTTAATGTCAGCCTCAGCAATACAGTAAGACTCTGTCTCCAAACATACAAACAAAACAATATTGCAGCATATTGGAAGCAATATTGCAACAAGTAAAGCAGAGCTAATATATTTGTAATTATCTATCTGCCTACCATTGTCTATCTAGCTAGATATTCCACCCAGCTTCATCAAGAAGGCACTGCTTAGGGCTCAGGATGGAGTTCAATTGATGGTGTACTTGCCTTCATACATATACAAGCCTTGACGTATATACCATCAGGCATATACAAAGCCTTGGGGCTCAGATGATCTTTAGTACCACATAAACCAGGCACAGTAGCCACACCTATAATCCCAGCACTGCAGAGGCAGAGATATAAGAATTAGAAATCCAAGACCATCCTCAGCTACATAGCTAGTTTGATACTATACTGGATTGCATGAGACCCTGTCTCAAATCCAACCCACCAGGCTCAGTGATAGTGGTGCACACCTTTAGTCCCAGCACTTGGGAGGCAGAGGCAGGTGGATCTCAGTGAGTTCGAGGCCAGCCTGGTCTACAGAGTGATGAGTTCCAGGGCAGCCAGGACTGTTACACAGAGAAACCCTGTCTCAGAAAAAACAAACAAACAAACAAAAAACCCACACAACACAACAACAAAAACAAACAAACAAACAAACAAAAAACCCTACCAATCCCAAAACAAAACAGTCAAAAAGGCTCAGTTCTTCTGCTGTCTGTCTTTCTTCACTTCCAGAAACAGCCACTCGTGTCGCTGTCTCTGACGTGTCACCAGAGCGTCCAGTGAAATGACAATGCACAAGCCATCAGCACCAGAGAAAAGTAAAGAAACACAAGCAGTGTTCTTCTGCCTGAGTCAGAACAAGAATGCCATCCTGGAGGATGGCATGGCGACATAGTGCAAATCATGGATGCCCCCCTCCCACACAACACCTTTGTCAAGATGCAGCCATCACACTCTCCATGATGCAGATTAAGATTAATCAAGATTAAGGACAAGAAAGAGGACTTGGTGCTCACCTTTTGGTCCCCTGAGAATGTACTTCTTAAGACCAAAATGGTCAATGCAGCCATCAAAGAGAATCTGGGGGAGTCTGGAGAGGTGGCACAGCCGTTAAGAGCAGGCACTATTCTTGCAGAGGACTTAAGCTGGTTCCCAGCACTCACATCGGGTGGCTCACAACTGCCTGGAATTCCAGGTCCAGGGGTTCTGACCTGTGTCCTCCAGGGGGCATCTGCACTCATGTGCACATACCCACACGCAGACACACAGGTATACATAATTAAAAATAAACATGAAGAATGGAAAGGAAGAGGAGGAGAAGGAGGAGGTGATGGAGGGGTGGTGGTGGTGCTGGCAGCAGCAGCAGCAGCCAGCAGCAACACACAGACCTCAAACATGACTTACAAAGGAACTGCATCCAGACCCTGCCTAGAGCACGTGGCAATCCCAGACCTGCCCCCTTCTTCCCAGACCAGAGAGGCTGAGGAAAGGGATCCTACAGGGAGTAGAGGGGGCAATCCCTTGATCCCAGTTGCCAAACAGTCCCTCCTATCCCCTGTGCTGTCTTCAGCGCGATTCTAAATGGCTTTGTCTTCTAATTCCTCTTGGTTTTGGAGCCAACCATGGCTCCCTTAAGGCACCCAGCTTGGGGTGGCTGGATTTTCTAAGGGTGCCTTACTTCCCATCCTCTGTCCTCCCTTGTCCTCTGCCATCATCTTAACCTCAATAATGACTTTGTGCCTGTCTGTTCAGTTCCGTGTGTAAGTTGGTGATGTGGAAACCCACCTCTCCCCAGTTCTCCTCTTCTCATGGATCATGGAGGCACTAGGAGGCAGGAACAGTGAGGGATCCTCACTTTTTAAAAAAGGGTACAATAAAAAGGCTAATTAAAAACAAACAAAAATATGTTCTTGTACTATTCTGTAGAGCATCTGTTTTGGAGATTCAAAGAATTTTGCTCAAGCACCACCCCCCAATGTCCCCCACTCTCCCTACCCTCCACCTCCCATCCCCACTCCCCTACCCCCCTACTCTCTGGTCATGTGACCTTGGGCAATTTCTTTGAGTCTGCGACTTGGTGAAAGGGACACCATCTCTCACTGGGTCTTGAGCCTCAATAACTAAACTCAGGCAAAACCGTTGGCACAGCGTCCGGTTTTCCCACTTCAGCGTGCCAACACCTAGGCACAGCTACTCAAAGAACCAACTGGAAAAATCCAGAACATGTTCAGTTGAAAAGAAAGAAAGAAAGAAAGAAAGAAAGTCACCAGCCCGAAAAACTGGCATAGGAATATGATCCCTTTTGTGAAAAAATTATTTTTATCTCTCCATCTACATATTATCTATGCATCACGAGCTGTCTGGAACGATCAGCATCTGAACGTTGTAGAAATTTCTGTAGTATAATTTTTTGCTTTTCTTTTATGTGGTTGAAAAAGAGATGTGTATTTTTTTCTTAGCAGATTTTTTTTTTTTTAAAACCCTTTGGAAAACAATATAGTAATTCATGCTAAGGGCCACTAAAGCATTTATACCCTTCAGCCCTGCCATCTCCTTCTGGGGCACTGACTAGAGGAAATAATCCAAACAAAGGAAGCAATGATATCCATAAAACACACTGCAGTGGTACTCATCACGTGGAACATTGCATAACCATGTAAGTGATTTACATTAGGGTAATGATTAGTAGATGGTTCACTCACCGGAACACTATTCAACAATTAAGAAGAGGAAGAGGATGACCATGGCGCACGGTGGAGAACTGCTTGTGAAAAATGAGAAGCTAAAGGGGCATGGTACAAAATTAGGCCCGTGCCTGGATACTCAGCAAAAATATGGCTTGCCCTGGACAAGCACAGGAAGGACACGTAGGCAAATAAAGCCAGTGAGAGCATTGCCGGGGTTTTGATTTCCATTTACAATTCTGCCTAATGTTTCCATTGTATTGCTCGTTTATAATAGTTTAAAAGTTGGCTTTAAAGTTCCCTTTAGGGAAAAGAAAGACAGGAAAACTAGAGATCTGGGAATCTAGGTAACTAACTATGCACGTATGTATAGTATTTATATGAAGTGCAGAATAAACTCTGGTTAAAAAAAAAATCAGCTCACTCAATTGAGAGATTGATGCCTAGAGTTTGGAGTTTTGGTCCCATACAGCCCATGCCATCCTCCAAAATGCTATGTAGCTGAAGCTGACCCTGAACTCCTGAGGTCCCTGCCTTCACTTCCCGAGCGTAAGGACTCCAGGTGTTGGACACCTGCCAGGCTTATTCAGTGTTGGGGATTGCACCAGTGTACGTTAGGCAGGCCTCTAATGCCTGAGCTATATCCCCATCGTATCCACAGGATCATAACAGTGGTAATCTTCACTCTCAGTGCTGGCCATGGAACCCAAGGCTGCCGAATGCTGGCAAGCACTCTACCATTGAGCCACATGGCCACACCCAACCTAGTAACCGTTAATCTCTGATGCTGGGACCACCAGTTGCATCTGACAGCTTAGTATCAATTGTGCTGTGCTAACTATCTGAAAATATACTAGCAACACAGCAAATGCTAATTTCTTTCTGCTCCTCTCCCACGCCCACCACTGGCTCCAGTCTGAGACCAGACTGCCACAACGGTCTCTCTGTCTGAACAGTGCAGATCCTTGTCCCAGAGGGACACACAGGCAGTGGTCCACCCATCACTTCTTACAGTGGGGCTGGGCACATCTCCTGCCCCTTCTCAGGTCTCTAGGATCTCCCATACTCCAAGAAGTAGCAGCAAACGCTGAGCAGTTATACAATTAAAATATAAAGTTATAAAATTAAAAATTATCTTTGAAAAAAGTTTGAGTGCTTGAATGTGTATCACATGCATGCCTGGTGCCTGAAGAGACCAGAAGAGGGTGCCAGATCCTCCCTCAGAACTTGGCGAACAAACCATGATGAGGGTGCTGGGAACTGAACCCAAGTCCTCTGCAAAAGTACCAACTGCTCTTAACCGATGAGCTATTGCCCCAGCAACACTCCCCGCAACACACACCTTCTTAAATTTACATGTATTTATTTGGGGTGTCTGTGTATACCATGACACTCTGGGGGGGGTTAGAGGACAGCTTGCAGGAGGCAGCTCTTTCCTACCGTGAAGGTCCTGGGGATCGAACTGATTGTCAGGCTTGATGAGAAGTGCCCACTGAGTCATCTCAACAGCCCTATTTACTCAGATTTATACTGCATTAGGCATTACATGTAACTAAAGATGATTTAAATATAGGAGAAGAGGCCAGGCATGGTGGGACATGTCTGTAAATGCTAGCATCTGGGTGGTGGCAGCGGCACAATCAGAAGTTAAAGGTTACTTTCAGCTCCTCAGAGCTCAAGGCCAGATTACATGAGACCCTGTCTGAAAACACAAAACAGTGCCGAGAAGACAACAGCTAAAGTCCCCAAATGGAAGACGCGATGGACGAGCCATGAAAGGCCCCCACTGCCACTCTGCCGTGTCCCCACTTTCCTGTCCCCACCCTAGGACGCAAGGTGGGAGAAGACAGTCTTTGGGCAGTGTTTGAGGCCTTGAGGAAACATTCAACAGCTTGATTCCTGGGCCCCACCTCCAGGAGGTTCTGATTCATCTGGAAGGGTGGGATGAGGCTGAGTCACGGGAGGTGATTGGGGCCACCCTGATCTCCCTGGCTCCCATCCAGCCCCTACGCAAGCTCCCTGAGGTGCCTCAACAGGGAGGACCCAGACATCTCAGGTGGCACAAGTCCTGGCAGTTAGGAGAAACCCGAGCGGCCTTGGTTTATCTGATGGAACACCTGCCCCAGCGCTGTGCTAGCTTCTTGAATATCAAGATCAGGGGAAGGCTCGGCAGGGACCCTTGAGCGGCAAAGGCCACCCACCAGCTGCTCTGAGCCTAGGCTGTCCAGGGCCCTAGGGGTATTAAGAATTGGTAAGAAAACCAAAACTCCCTTCCTTCCTCTCAGAACCTCAAAACCAAATGCCCTTAGGCTCCCTTAGCTATCTGTAACACCTTAACCAACAGCTCCAGGGTTTTATCTCTCTGAACATCTGTCAACAGGGCATCAAGCTCCCTAAGAACACGGACAGCTCTTAATTCTATTCCTCTGTTCATGCCCAGTACAGTGCCTGGCATACCACTGACGCTAGAAGACTAGCTCATGAATAAAGGAGAGGGAGTAACAGTTACCACAAGGTCAAAGAAGGCCTGGCATTCACAACCACCAGCACATGGAAAATACACACGCTTACCCCTGAGAGGTGGGGGGAACCCCATCCTTCATCTTCCACTGGAGACTGAACCCAGCATGAAACCCAGCATCTGCAGGGTTTCTAAATCACTCTGGCACCCTGGTACCCTTTGCCATGATAAGGAGTCAGTTATAGCGCCTTAGGTTGAGGATGTAGCTCAGTGATGGAGGATTGCATAACATCAGGAGGGCCTGAGTTCCAGTCCCAGCACAACGAAACAAACCACACACACACACACACACACACACAGCATACAGCAAAACAAACCACACAGACACACAGCATACAGCAAAACAAACCATGTGCATGCAAGCACACACACATACAAACATACTCATGCATGGCATACAGTCAAACAAACCATACACACAGACATACACACACATGCATGGCATACAGCAAAACAAACCATGCACACACAGACATACACACAGTCATACACACACACACACACACACGGCATACAGCAAAACCACACAGACACACAGCATACAGCAAAACAAACCATGTGCATGCAAGCACACACACATACAAACATACTCATGCATGGCATACAGTCAGACAAACCATACACACAGACATACACACATATGCATGGCATACAGCAAAACAAACCATGCACACACAGACATATACACAGTCATACACACACACACACACACACACACACACACACACACACACACACACAGAGCATACAATTCCCAAGAAAAGAGTGAAAGGCTGGGAGTGGCTGGGGGTGGGGGGGACACTTAGGTTTGTCTTTAAGACAAAGAGTAAGAGATTTACTAAAAGAGAAAGAGAGTTATTGAAAGAAGCATTAATGCGACAGACACACAAACAGGCAGCAGCAATGTGGACTCTGAGGAGGATTCAGGCCCCAGTGCTATGGGCACATGGATAACATGGCTGGGGCTCTGAAGAGAATTCAAGTTCCGCAAGGCAAAGATGGGGGAGGAAGGGGGAGGTTTCCCTTCCTCCGGGCTGGTTCTGACTCCCCTGCAGGCAGTAGGGAAGAAGAAGGAGGGTGTTGCATTGCCAGCAAGGAATAAGCCACTTTGAAGAAGAGGGTGCATCTAGTTGAGGCAAACCCAAAATGGCAGCCTTCCCATGTCCAGGGATTATGACAACCTGGGGTCTATAGGGTGGGGCACTGAGGAGCCCGTTAGGGGCTAGGGATTCACAGCCCGGCATTTCTAGCATAGAATGAGGAGGTTGCTGCCGGTGAGCATGGCCTGAGCAGCTGTCTGGTCTGGATTCTAACACTGAGGATCGCTCAATTGAAAGAAAGAAAGAAAGAAAGAAAGGAAGGAAGGAAGGAAGGAAAGAAGGAAGGAAGGAAGGAAGGAAGGAAGAAAAAGGAAACTCAGGTTTAGTTCAGCAAGAGAACAATTGTCCGACTTGAGCAAGGCCATAGGTTTGATCCTAACATTACAACAATAACAAAGGAAAGTTCTTTCCTATGGGGAAATGGCAATCCCAACACTTGATTTTAGTGAGTATGAGGCCAGCCTGGTCTACAAAATGAGTTCCAGGACAATCACGACTGTAACACAGAGAAACCCTGTCTTGAAAAAGAAAAGAAAACAATAAGATAAATCAGATAAACCCAGAGTATGGGATCCATTCTGTACAACAAATGGCCTTGACTAAAAAATCTCAAAATTTTTTTAAAAAAGATTTATTTTTATTTTATGCATATGAGTGTTTTGCCTGAATGAGTGTCCATGTACCACATATGTGCCTGGTATCTGCAGAGGTCAGAAGAGGGCTCCTGGTCCCCTAGAATGGGTGTCACAGATGGTTGTGAGCCACCACATGGCTGCTGGGAATTGAACCCTGGTCCTCTGGAAGAGCAGTACTCTAACTACTGAACCATCTCTCCAACCTCTCATATAGTTCTGTAAATATTCCATTCTTATGTTTTTTTCCTTGTTTAAGATACCTGGAGGGGATTTAGTTCTACTGAATCATACATGCCAACTCAGGGCTTTACTCCAGAATGAGGGAGACTTCTCCAACAGACACAATTCCCTGCAGAATAATTTTCAAATATTGCTTGTTATTTAGTGTCCAAAAGCGCCAACAAAAGCCAGTGTGTGACGAGTACCTCCTAGGCTCACATGGGAACACAGGCTGATCTGTGGCCCCTGAGATGTTGGTGGGATACCAGGTCCAGGACCAGAAATGTCCTTTCTCCCAGTTCACTGTAGCCATCACCATGGGGACATCAGAGCCAAGCAATAAGAGAGGCAGGCACCTTAAAGCAGGCAGAGGAGAGATGTCCGCCATGCTGGCCCAACCTTGGAAGTCCAACTGGTGTTGCCCTGTGATGCCTGCAGCTGGTCATCCTCCTGATACAGGTGAGGGAGTCCTGTGCTGCCAGGCTTCTTGGAGTTGAGGCAGGAGGGTCAGCAACAGTGAGTCCAGCACAGCTAGACCCTCCCACGAACACCGGAGACCCCTGGGAAACCGAGAGGCCTGGGCATGACTCTTCCTTTACCACTTTAAGGCCCATTCCTGCCTGTGCACCCCTGGGACCCCCACAGACCCTTCACTACTGGTCTTTCTTGTTTCTGCCACTTTGAAGAGGGGCGCATCTAGTTGAGGCACACGCATTATGGCAGCCCACCCCACCCCCACGCCTATATCTGTATCAGGGCTCCCAGGGACCCTTTAGCCCCCTCTGCACCAACACACCTGTGGTCCAACAGCAACAGACCCTGCGCTCGCAGCTCCTCTACCTCCCTGCTTTCTCCGAACACGTCCCACAGGGTCAGCTGGGGCTCGAACTGCTGCCAGTGCTGGGAACCAGAAGAGCTAGGGCAATGCACTGGCTGAGGGCCATGCGGCCGGATCCAGAAAGGGGTCAGGGAAAGTCCAGAATGGTGTCTGAGCAATGACGCTCATGAATGCCAGGCAAGATAGGTCAATGGCCAGAGAGAAAGCGAGCACTTTCATTCTTAGTGCATGGGGAGACCCAAATCCAGCACTGGGGATGACAAAGTCTCTTCTGCTCTCTCTTGTTGTCCCCTCGAATGGACAGTGCCAGCGCCAGGGCTTCATAGCCCAAATGACATCCACAGTAACCCTGAGTCTAATCCGTCATTATCTATTACACTTCCATCAGAAGTTCCAGTATACTTAAGGGTATGTGGGCAACAGGTATGGTGGCGCACCCCTTTAATCCCAGTGCTCGGGAGGCAGAGGCAGGTGGATCTCTGTGAGTTGGAGGCCAGCCTGTTCTACAGAGTGAGTTCCAACACTGCCAGGGAACTCAGTTACACAGAGAAACCCTGCCTTGAAAAACCAAAACCAGTACTCAGCCCTAGTCTAAGGTTCTAACCAACACACAACACTGCCTACTGATTCTGCCATCAGGCTTTGGGTAGCCAGGCCCAGGCCCATCCTCCAGGTGTCAACCGAGATGATGGAGGGAGAGGGTTTGGGAAGCGGTTGATTTCTCTGATTTTTTTTTTTTTTTTTTTTTGAGAGAGGGTTTCTCTGTGGCTTTAGAGCCTGTCCTGGAACTAGCTCTTGTAGACCAGGCTGGCCTTGAACTCACTGAGATCCGCCTGTCTCTGCCTCCCGAGTGCTAGGATTAAAGGCATGTGCCACCACTGCCCGGCGATTTCTCTGATTCTTAAGAGGAGCTGAGCTGATGTATCTAAGAACCCCAGTCCCTTACCTGATGAGTGACCCCCACATCAGTGCGCAACCCCATAGCCAAAACCTCCTCCAGCCTGAAAGAAAATCACATGGGATCTCATGTTCTTTAAGCCCAATGCAGGAATGTGATGTTATGCTTAGAACTCATGCAGTATAGTTAGAGTGGGAGAGGCAAAACAGGCAATAATGATGTAAAAAGCATAGAGGGTCTTCTGGGGTTCTGGAGGCCCTTGGTGAAGAGCCCTGTGTACTTAGGTACTCACACCTCCAGCTTGCTCAGAGGGACACACTTCCGGGTGCCATGACCAAACAGCATCACCTCTTTCATCCAGTTGTCTGGCTCCAGTGTTTGGATCCGTGCTTCCCGGGTGTGACCTCTAGCTCCCTGGGACACAAATCGTCCATGGGCTCCTGACAATATCAACAAACAACCATCCCCCACATACACATTAATAGAAGTTAACATGGTGAATTATCAGATTTAAATCAGGGACTTTTCCAAGGGTAGTCCCCGAAACAATCACTATAAATAAATCTTCGGGTCCTGCTCCAGCTCTAACCATGAGAAGTCCTGCAGGGAGGGCCCAGCCAGCATTCTTGGTTGCAACAAGCCCCCAGGGGCTTCTGATCTACATCAGACTCAGAAGTATGGCACCAGGCTGCAAAAGCCTGGAGATTCCCATTCTGCGGTTCCACAGAGAGGTTTTGTGTACTTTGCATAAGGAAATGCAGGCTCTGAGTGGTTAAATGAGCAGTCCAAGTTCACACAACCAGAATGCTCCTCTCCTGAATCATGCTTTCGGGTGTTCACAATCGACTCACCGGGCCCAATGCCAAGGTACTGACCGCACTGCCAGTAAGTCCGGTTGTGGGTACTGAGCGCCCCCTGTGGGAAAGGAGGGAATTGTCAGCACTGAAAGAGGCGATGCTGGCTTCCATTTAGGTCAGGGGCATCTGATGAGAACATCCCACCAACTCAGGTCTGAGCGCACCCAACGGGAACCTCTCTTTTCAGAAGGTTTCGATCTCCCGGTCACATCTCAGCCCACTGATTTTGTATCTCCGGTAATTAGCCCAGCACTCACGTTCCGTGCAAAGTTGGAGACCTCATACTGGCGAAAGCCAGCGTCTCGAAGGATCGTCCTGCCCTCCTGGTACATCTCAGCAGCCAGGTCGGGGTCAGGGGCTGGGAAGGTGCCCTGCTGCACCTGGGCAAAGAGTGAGGTGCCCCGTTCCAGGGTCAGCTGGTAGAGGGAGAGGTGGTCATCACAGTGGTACAGCAGTTTCTGGAGCTGGTGAAGCCACGGCTCCACCTTTTGTGCAGGCAGCCCCAACATCAAATCCACGGATACTCTGCCAGGGAATAGGCGTCTGGCTTCTGCCAGAGTCTGCAAACCATCGCTGGCCGAGTGAGTCCTACCCAGAAGCTGCAGCTCCATGTCATCCAGGGACTGGGGAGAGAGGATCGGGTGTAACAAGGAAGGCAGCAACGCTCAGCCTTATTTGGGGCACACACAGATGTGAGGGACACACAATAGACAGACGGGAGTGACAATGTAGGTGGTCAAGGCAGTACCCAGAGCTACTCCTCAGTGAAGGGTGTATTTAATCTCTATAGCTCTCTCTTTCTCTCTATAACTCTCTCTCTCTTTCATTGTGTTTTGTTGCCTTTTGAGACAGGGTTTCACTAAAGAGCTCAGGTTGGTTTTGAACTCATGGCAATCCTCCTGCTTCAGCCTCCTGCGGAGTGAGGTGACAACTGTGTACCACCACACGTAGACCCAAGGGTCTCTTAATTTGGATTTCCCTTCTGTTTCCTCATGGTTAGAAGCCAGGT
The DNA here is from genome assembly GCA_004026605.1 of Ondatra zibethicus. Lineage (NCBI taxonomy): Eukaryota > Metazoa > Chordata > Mammalia > Rodentia > Cricetidae > Ondatra > Ondatra zibethicus. Next base: position 137,710 of record PVIU01002993.1, on the reverse strand, counting down.
GTGGTGTAATCCCATATCTGTAATCCCAATACCTGGGGAGGTGGAGGCAAGAGGGATCAAGACTTCAAAGCTGGCCTCAGCTACACGACACGTTTAAGGCCAGAGTGGGCTATAAAAAACCTTGTCTGCAAAGAGGAAGGGGGGAAAAACAAGCAATTTGAGCAAAAACATCCAGACATGATGTATCAGGCTGTCCTGTGACCCCAAACTCTAAGTGCAGTGGTCTACCCTGTGGTAAATGGGGGATATAGAAACGTCAGAGGTCAACCTGGAAGAGATTTTTCCTGACTCATAAACACACCTTCAGAGGCTGCACATGGGAGAAACCCCAAACTCCCGCAAGAGCTGAAGGCTCTCGGTCCTGTTTGGCAGCCTTGTTCCCAGTCACAGGGGATGACACAGCTTCCCCCAAAACATGCAACAGCCTTCCACATCCTGTGCCCTTTCCTCCCACACCCCCTTACTGGGTGAACACCTGCTCTGTCTCACTCATGTAGCACGTCCTCCAGGAAGGCTTCCAGGATTTCATCAGGTTGGTTGTATTTACCCTCAGGCAGTATTTACCATGCCATGATCTGGCTGCTGGCCTGTCTCTATCTCCAATCTTATATCTCCTGCCCTGTTTTTATCCGTTCTTTCTTTGATGTCTGAATGCGTGTAGCGTGCCTGTGTGTATATGTGTGCATGTGTGTGAGGGTGAGGGCAAGTGCGTGTGTGTGTGTGTGTGTGTGTGTGTGTGTGTGTGTGTGGAAGCCTAAGGTTGATACTGGGAGTTTCCTTAAATCTTCGCTACCATATTCACTGGGCCAAAACCACAGGTAGCTGATATGGTGAAGTCCGGCTAGCCAGCCTTAAGCGAGGGGAATGGGACCCCTTTATTTGTGTCTCCAAGTGCTGGGACTACAGGCAGGCTTTTGTGTGGATCCTGGGGATCCAAACTCTGTTTCCCACGTGCACAGTAGGGACTCTAACCACTGAGCCACCCACACCCACGCAGCACCTACTATGTAGCGGGTACTATGTTAAGCGCCTGGAATACAAAAGGGTAAACTAGCTGGGCATTGTGCCTCTAATCCCAGTATTTGGAAGGCTGAGGCAGGGAGATTGCTGAGAGTAAGGGCCAACCTGAGCAAGAGTGTCAGTTCTGCTACCAAAGTAATAATGGTATTAATAAAGGCAGGGGATATAGCTCAGTTTGTAGAATGCTTACCCCTCATACCTGTGTTCGATCCCAGCACCACGTAAAGTGGACGTGGCTGCACTGTAATCCCAATACTAAGAAGATGGAGGCAGAAGAAGGTCATCCTCGGCTACATATCAAATTTGAGGCTAGCCTGAGCTAGGGTACAGTGTCACAAAACAACAATATGATGATGGTGATGTCAAAGCCTGCCTCAGGAAGCGTATAGGCCAGTATAGCAACAGACAGAACAGTAAAAAAAAAAAAAAAAAAAAAAAAGCTCCACAGTCTACCGTGTACTAGACCTGGTACCCGGAAATGTTTTCCCAATGGCTTAATGTCACCTTAGGGTCTGGGTGCACTGGGACAGGGTGGATGAAATGGGTCACCTGCAGACCAATGGACAACCTGTTGACTCCTGCTGCTCCAAAAGCTGCCAGCCTGGAACCTGGGGCTGAAGTGGGGTTAGCCTCCAATGTGACTTCCGAATCTGCAGGCAAATGGGCTTCCTGTGCCACGGCCTCCAGGACAGCAGCCACAGTGTGAGGGCTGGCCAGACTCGGTGTGCCCCCACCAAAGAACACAGACTCCACCCTGGAGGAAGAGGATGGAGCCGTAAAAACTGGAGAAGCCCCAAGGGACGTCCATCTATCGGGTCCTCTCTCCCAAGACTTCGTCTACTGGCCTGAACACCGACCTTTGCACTCCGCTGAGCCGCAGCAGCGTCCGTGCCTCCGTCACCAGGCAGTTCCGCAAGGCCCCCTCCTCCACGCCGCGGGGAATGTACTTATTGAAGTTGCAGTAGCTGCAGCGCTTCTCACAATAGGGCCACTGGGGACAGGGGGGTGCATTGCGAGCTGAGGTGGGACTCTGGGCTGCCCAGGCTATTTCCAGGGTTTATCTCACACATTCCCATTCCCTTTCTATGGTTGGTCAGCGGTGGCTGCGACAACTAAGCCACTCTGCACCCCTAGGTAGGTGGCGCTGAGATTACTATGCCCTCTCTGGTATGACTAAATTCCAAAGGGTCACCCAGCTGGTGAGCACCAGATTTTAGGGCTTTGGCCCAAGACTTTTTCCGGTGGGGTAGGACGTGGGGGACAGATGCTATGCCAGATGTGATTGATGTTGGAGCACGGAAACTAACAACAGCGGGACAAGCGCCAGCCAGGGCCACCGCCTCCCTCTGCCCTCCCCCGCCCACTCACGTGCACATAAAGCGCGGCGCGCGTGCTCGCGGACTCGGGACTCCGAGGCTGTCCCAAGCTGTCCACACGGGGGCGCCTCTGGGCCGCCCTAGCTGCTGCCACCCATCTCCCGATCCGGACCCGGGAGGAAACCATGGCATGCAAGGCGGCAGAAGGCAGGGTTCCGAGACCTCGACAAGGCGCCCAGGGCGCAAGGGTGTGCCCAAGGCTGGGCCGCGTGGGTCGCCCCGGCGGAAGTCCGAGGAGCTGTGTGACCTCGTTTTGCCTCTCCCGGCGCGGCTAGAGAGCCCTGGGCCTCGGATCTGCGGCGCCACCTGCCGGACCCTGCCGTACTCACAGCCTAGTCTTTCCCCAAAGGACGCAGCCTGTCTGTCCTTTCCCAAGGACGTGGAGTGGGCTGTGGGCCTCTTGGCAACCTGCATCGGGGCAACTTTCATGACCCGTGCAGTAACTCTTAGTTCTTTCAGTCAGTTACTTATAATGTGTACCTGGCTCCGATCTGAACGCTGGGAGACGTAGGTCACTGAATTGAATCTTGACTTGGTTTGTCTCTCTGGTTAGACTATGACCTGATTTTAGGCACCCATGTCCCGTCTCCCTCCCGGGTGCTCAGAGTCTGTCTCAAAGAAACAAAAAGAAAAAGAGGGGACAGATATCACGGCCCAGTAAGGAACTGACAGCTGCCCTGCTCGCCTGAATGGTCACTGGAACACACAAATATGTGGCAGGAGAGAACCTTGCTCTGCAGAGTGGTCCTTTGACCTCCACAGGTGCCTCCTACCAAACTCATGTGTGCACACAATACACACACACGTAAGCACACAATAATAATACAATAACTACAGCATGAATGCAATACACAACACAGGCATGCAGGAAAAATACTCAATCACATTCTTTTTAATTAAGTAAAAACTTTGCTTAAAAAAAGAAAGAAAAGAAAGCCATGTGTGGCAGTACATCCCTATCATCCTAAAACTTTGGAGGTAAAGGCAGGAGAATCAGGAATTCAAGATCTTCTTTGACTATCTAGGGAGCTTGAACCCAGACTGGGCTACATGAGGCGATGTTTCAAGAAAAGGAAGGGGGTCTGGAGAGATGGTGCAGCCATTACCTGCTCTTCCAGAGAACCCAGCACCCACACTGTGGCTAATAACCATCTGTAACTCCAGTTCCAACTTTCTCCAGCACTTCATGCATGTGATGCACAGATACATGCATGTGATGCACAGATACATGCAGGCAAACTACCCATACACGTGATATGAAAATATTTGAGGGAGAGAAGGAGGGAAAGGCGGAAAAGAGAAAAAGAAAAGAGTTCTTTTCCACAGGGTATTGGCTTAGCCAGGAGAGTGAGCTGTGGCCTCTGAGTCACGCCAATGCTGGCATCTGAGGGAAGAGGTGGTGGAGATGGTGTGTGCAAGAAGGTCAGGACACATGCGAGAGGCTTGGAGGGACTGTTCGCAGACTGGAAAGATCTTGAGGGCTTTGGAGTCACTCATTGCTAAGCAGTTCTCACCTTTCCTCCGTCCTCAGGAAGCTAAGGTTCTGGGCATACAGCATCCAGGAGGAACAGGACAGAATGGGCCAAGCTCTCTGTCCTTGTCCCCTCTAGAAACAGGGTCTCTTTCAGTGGTTTAGCCCGACAGTATGTGACCCTAGAGCATACACGTCAGGGAGAGCTGTTTTTCTATCCTTTGGCTAGAGCATGAGTGAGACACACACAGATGAGACTCCATCCACACCAGGCAGCTCTCCTGACCCTGGGGTACCAGGCTTCAGCGAGTCCAGCCTTTTCTCTCTTGCTGTCTCTAAGTAATGCATATGCTTCATGTAATGTGACTGAATGCTCTGTCTACAGGAGCCAGGCAAATTGATGACCAGTGCAAAATGAACCTGTTTCAGACAGCTGGGTCTAGAAGATTCACATCTTCTGTCAATGAAACTAACGGCTCAGGAGACAGAGAGCATTGGAAAAGCTAGCTTGAGAAATGGCGGTTCAAAATCTCTTAGCTGCCATCCTGCTATTAACCCTACTTGTGGGCCTTTTATGCATTTTTTTCACTTATTCGTGGGTGCATGTGTATGGATACCCATACTACAGGGCTTCTGTGAAGATCCAAGGGAGTCAGCTCCCTGCCTCCACTCTGTGGGTCCCAGAGATCAAACTCAGTGCATGAGGTTTGGTGGCAAGTGTCTTTTGCTCACTGATACCTCTCTCATTCATCCCCTTTCATGCATTTTTGAAAGCAGAAAGGGGTGCAAACCAGAGAAGGGTGGACACTAAGAATTATTAATCTTCCTTTAGCTGAAGTTAGCAATCACATCAACTATGTGAATCTAAAACAAAACGGATATGTTCATAAACTCTGCTTCTCCATGGTCAGGTTTGGTTTTTGTTGTTGCTTTGGGGGATTTTATTGTTCTTGTTTTTCTAAGACAGGGTCTCACTAGGTAGCCCTGGCTGGCCTGGAACTCACTAAGTAGACCAGGCTGGTCTCAGACTCATAGATCACTAGATAACGTTGGTGTCAGGCTCAACAACAGGAAGAACACAACATTTGCCAAGAACAGGGACATGCAACTGTAATCTCAGTGTTTGAGAGGTTGAGACATGAGGATTACCAAGAATTAAAGGTCAGCTTGTGTTTCTGTCTCACACAGAAGGGAGCGAGAGGAGAAGGGTCAGAGAGAAATGCATTACAAGTCAGGGAGAATTGAAGTTGTGCTGGGGGAGATTTTCTTAACCCACCAGGTGGCTTCATGTCCTTGGGTAAGAAAGTGGATCTCCCTGTTTTGGGGTCACCTCTGTGGAGTAGATGGATGCTTACTTAATGGGGCTGCCGGGAAGCTTTCAAGAGAAGATGCATGTGAAAGCGTCTGGACCGGTGCCTGCTCCTTAAGAGGACCTTAAACATAACACTCAGCTCTTCAACAGTACGGAGGTGCTGATGCTGGGGCAGCCGTGCAGGGAGCTCAGGGCTGCAGAAGGGGGGCAGTCCCATGAGAGGGAGCTCAGGGCTGCAGACAGAGGCATTTCTGTCTCTTCCAAGTGGGAACTGAAAAATCGGACTTCACTTGATTTTAGTTGCCTGGATTCACTCAACTTTAAAATCAATTAACCGTGGGCCAGCAAGATGGCTCAGAGGGTAGAAATGCTTGCCACCCAATGATGCGAGCCTAATGTTTTGACCCCCACGAACTCACACGAAGGTGGAGAGGATGGACTCCAGAAGGTGGGGCTCCGACCTCTACACGTGTGCTGTGCCATCCTCACCTACACCCCCACACCCATTAAACACATATTTAAAAATTAATAAAAACAATAAGTCGATCTTTGGGAGCCCTGTATAGTGGCACACACCTGTCACGGTAGCACTTGGGAAGTGGAGGCAGAAGGATCCAGAGTTTGAGCAGCCGACCTAACCTCCACAAGGTTACTACATGAGGACTTGCCTCAAACAAAAGGTCAATTAGACTGATGATGTAGCTAAGATAGAGCCTAAGCAAGCTTGAGGCCCTGGGTCCCAGCCCCACTATAGAGGGGAAAATCCCATTAACTTTTGGGGTCACACAACCGAGTAACATTAGTCACTTGTTCCCCAATAACTTTGCAGTAGATGGCACTCTGAAAAGGGTCACTGTTGTCTACATTACTCTTCTGGAGCCTGAAGTTTACCTTTATGAAATATTTATTTGACTCTTTATTTTGGCCGATTCAAGTATACAGTGGCTGAGCTGTGGGCGTCAGAGGACAGGACACTCTACCCTAAGATCATGCTAATGGCACCACTGACCTGCTAAGAGTCATGAAGATCAGCTACTCGCTGGCAGGCCACTGACCACCAGCCCCAGTCTCGTTCCATGTTCTAAACCGTTCTACTTTTTTTATTGCTGTTTTGGTTTTGTTGGATTAATGAGCAGAATCTGTTCATTAGAGAAATCCCAGGTTCATTAATCAAAAATTATAGAAAAAAATAAGAAGTGGGTAGGTTGAAAAAGATAAAAAATGATAAACATAAGATTTCCCTTCCTTCCTCCCTCCCTCCCTCTCTCTCTCCCTCCCTCCCTATCTTCTTCCTTTCCTTTCTTCTGACTTGTTTTGTTGCTGTTTTGCTTTTTGAGACAAGGTCATGACGTAGCCCAGGCTAGCTTCGAACTTGCAGCAATCACCTTCCTTCTGTCTTTTTTTTTAAAATATTTATTTATTTATTTATTAAGTATACAATATTCTGTCTGTGTGTATGCCTACAGGCCAGAAGAGGGCACCAGACCCCATTAAAGATGGTTGTGAGCCACCATGTGGTTGCTGGGAATTGAACTCAGGACCTTTGGAAGACCAGGCAATGCTCTTAACCTCTGAGCCATCTCTCCAGCCCCCTTCCTTCTGTCTTCAAAGTAGTGGAATTACGAACATGAACATCGGAACCCAGTAAGACCACAGTAGTGTATTTGGAGCAGGAGAGATGGTTCTGTGGTTCAGGGCACTGCTGCTCATGCCGAGGACCTGGATTCAGCTTCCAACATCCACATGGAGGGTCATAGCCATCTGTAACTCTTGTTTCAGGAGAGCCACCTTCTGTTGACCTCTGAAGGCACCAGGCAAATAGGAGGTACACTAACAATGTGCAAGTCAAACACTCATACACATAAAATAAAAACAGATCAATCAATTTCATGTAGACCAGTGTTTTTGCTTGTATGAGTCTATACATTGTGTGCACACCAGGTAGCCCACTGAGGTCGGATGAGGGAGCTGTATTTCCTGGAACTGGAATTATGGACGGTTGTGAGATGCCATGTGGGTGCTGGGAAACAAACCCAGGGTCCTCTGCAAGAGCAGCCAGTGCTCTTAGCCCTGATGCATCTCTCCAGCCCCTACAGAGTCTGGCAATGGCAACGGTTAAAGTTGGCTTTAGAGATAGTTAAACTGATATTCAGACATAAAAATGTTGGGGAAACGTGCTTTAAAGTGGGTGAGCTGGATACTATGTGAACTATAGCTCAATAAAGCTGTTATTTGACAGATTTGTTTTTATTTATTTGCATGTGTCTGTGTAAGTATATAGCACGTATTGGGGTGTGGGGTGCCCTTAGAGGCCAGAAGAGAGCATGTAATCCTGTGGAGCTGGAGTTGAAGGTGGTTGTGAGCTGCCAAATGTGGGTGCTGAGACTCAAACTCAAACCCCCTGGAAGAAGAGCAAGCCCTCTCAGCCATTGAGTCATCTTTCTGCCCACAAATCTGTTATTTTTTAAAAGCTGAAAAATTATTGGGCTGGGAGCATATGCCAGCAGAAAAGTCCTTATCTAGCATGCGAGGGACTTTAAGATTCTCAGCAACGGGGAAGAAACACAACACTACTTATTCCTGGACTAATCTGTGGTGATAATTTGGAAAACAATTACATGAGTAAAACTTAAAAAAACAAGAACGAAGGCAGGCATGGAGGCACACGACTTTGATCTCAGCATTCCAGTAGCAGAAACAACGAGATCTCTGTGAGTTCAAATCCAGCCTGGTCTACATAGTGAATAGCAGTACAACCAGGACTACACAGTGAGATCCTGTCTCATACGAACACTCTTGTACATACACCATACACACACACACACACACACACACACACACACACACACACGCACACACACACACACACACACACATGCAAAGAAACAAAAGAAAAAAAAGGGCTTGGAATTTCAGGGAGACAGGGTGAGGCTTAGATTAAGTAGATAATAGACAGCAAAGGGCCTGGAGGACAAGGTCTGAAGGAGCCAGCTCCCTTCCTGCCTCCTCCCTTCTCCACCCCACAGGAGCTGCAGAGAGCACACCAACCAGACACCGGCCTAACAGAAAACTCTTTATGCCAAGTCACAAAGATGACAAGGGGCACAAGGAGGGCTCAGAAGAGCCCGAGAGGGCTGGGAGGATCCTCCTTTGTGTGGGAGGACGGAGGAGAGCCTGGGCAGGCTGAGGAGAGCCTGGCGGGTTCTCCGTTGAGTGGGAAGGCTGAGGGGCTCTGGGAGGACCCTTCTTTGTGTCACAGTTTTAGACGTTGCTCCATCTGCTCTCGGAGTCTGAATTTCTGGATCTAGAAGAAAGACAAAAGTGAGAGTCTGCTGCTCTGGTGCCATGGTAACCAGCCATCCTTGGTCTGCCTGGGAATGACAGTGGGGGAAGGGAGCGAGTACTAAACCCAAGAAAGCCCAGGGCAAACAGGATGAAGTAACTTTTTGACCCTCCTACTGTCTGCCAGCTCATTATTGAGGGAGGAACTTGGCCTTCTGCAAGGAGGCCCAGCAGACCCCCACATTGCCCTGTCCCTCTCCAGTCTCCTCCGCCTTACACACCTTTCCTGAGATGGTGAGAGGATAGTTTTCAACGAACACGATGTACCGGGGTATCTTAAAGTGGGAGATCTGCAGAGCAAAGAGGGGAAGGTCAAGGTCAGAGCGCTCCCTTGGCTGGGGATTTGGGTCCATCAGGCAACACCTCCCCCACATCCCTACCAGGGCTGACTGACAGGGAGAGGTAGGTGAGGGAGGGCGGTTGGGGCAGGGGTCCCACCTTTCCTTTGCAGAAAGCTTTGATCTCCTCCTCTGTGGTGGTCTCCCCACTCTTCAGCCGGATGCAAGCACAGATTTCCTCCCCCATCCGATCATCCTTCACCCCCACCACCTAGCCAAGGTCAAAGACAATACCGCCCTGTCACCCTGGGCTGGCTAATTTTTAATGTCAGCTTGACTCAGGCTAGAATCATTTGGAAAGAGGGAACCTCGAGTAAGAAAATGCCCCCACTATGTTGGCCTTTGGGCAAGCCTATGTTGCATTTTCTTGGTTGGTGATTGACATGGGAGAGGACAGCCCATTGTGGGTGGGGCCACCCCTAGGCTGAGCAAGCCTTGGGGAGCAAGCCAGTAAGCAGCACTCCTTCAGTTCCTGCTTCCAGGTTCCTGCCTTGAATTCCAACCCCAACTTCCCTTTGATGTAGAAGTAGAAGACAAAATAAACCCTATCCTCTCCAAGTTGCTTTTGGTCATGGGGTTTCATCACAGCAATAGAAACCTAAAGCAAAGCCCCCTTCCTAGTCACCGGCTAATCCTGGGGTACCACCGCCCGATTCACGGTGCCTCACCTGCACTTCTTGCACCTGTGGGTGTTTGTGGAAGAAGTCCTCCAGCTCTGCAGGGTAGATGTTCTCACCGCCCCGGATGATCATGTCCTTAGAGCGGCCTACGATCTTGCAGAAGCCCTGCTCATCCATTGTGGCAATGTCTCTGTAAGGAGACACCCAGCAGTGGCATCTCACCTCTGCTTTACAGGGCTTGTCCACTAGCTCATGCCTTCACTCGGTCACCAAACATTTATTGAACATCTACTGTGTGTCCTCCGCTGCTCTAGACTCTAGGAGTCCCAGCAGGAACAAAAAAAAAAACACCTTTGAAGCCTATAGCCTAGGCTGGAAGAAGCAGGGTAAAGTCAGTACAGCACCTACCCCATTCTCTCTGTCTTCCTATTTATATATTGGCTTGTCTTTATGGATGGCTTCTTTTTTAATCATTTAGATCTCAGCTCAAATGTTTCCAGAGGCCTACTCTGACCCTGGTCTAAGAAAATCCTCTTTCTCCGCCACAGCCACTTCCTCTCCTGTGACCCCATTTGACTTTTTGATGTCTGAAATTATCTGTCTTCTTCCACCAGACACGTGGGAAGAAGCAGGCCCGGTCTCATCTTGTTTCCCATCGGGTTGAGAACAGCCCTGGCACACAGCAGGTGTGGGTACTGCGAGTGTGCGGCTCTAATAAAGGACGCACGCATGGCTGGGGATTTAGCTCAGTGGAGAGCACTTGCCTTGCAAGGCCTTGGGTTCAGTCCTCAGCTTCGGGAAAAAGGAAAGAGAGAGGGAGGAAGGAAGGGAGGGAGAAATGGAGGGAGGGAGGGAGGGACTGGAGAGATGTCTCAGTGTAAGAGCTCTGGATGCTTTTGTAGAGGTCCCTGTGTTTGATTAATAAACAACTTACTGAAAACTGACTCAGACTCTGGGAGTGCAAGTGTCGTGTGATGTCCTGGTGTCTTATCACTGTGAGAAGTAGGTCCACCCCCATGACACACATGTTGACTTAGAAAAATTTTTTGTTGTTGTTTGTTTTGAGACAGGGTCACATGAGAGTGACCTTGAATGTCTAATACTCTTGCGTCTACCACCCAAGCACTAGGGTTACAAGCATACACACTACCATGCTGGGGTGATGCGACCCCATGGGTAGAGCCCAGAGACTGCGCAAGCTAGACAAGCAAGCACTCTCCCCCCTGAACTGCATCCACAATCCATTCTGCTTTCCATTACTGGACACAAGGTCTCATGAAGCTCAGGCTGGCTCTCACCTCACTCCGTAGCTAAAGATGACCCTGCCCTCTGCCAAGTGCTGGGATGACAGCCGTGTGCATTATGCCAGTTCATGTGGCGCTAAAGACTGAACCCGGTACTTCACACGTGCTAGACAAGGACACTAGAAACTAAGATACATCTCCAGTAAGCCTTGGAGGCGGTTTTTTTCCTCCTCCCACACCCCCGCAATACTGGGGGTTCAATCTGTGACCTCACACACGGCATCCAAGAGCTCTACCCAGGCAAATTTTGGAAAAGCGACTCTCCAGAACAAGAGGAACCCATTCCTCCATGTGCTGGTTTAGTTTACAGAGCTCAGCCTCAGAACCCCAGCCCCACTTGGTAGCCACAACGTCCACATCGTCTCTCCATCTCACCCTGTCCGATACCACTTGTCTTGTCCAATTGCTTCGAAGGTCTTCTGTGGCTCATCCCAGTAGCCCTGCATGACGCAGTACCCTCGTATGCACAGCTCTCCCGGCACGTTCAGCTTGCTCAGCTCCCCTGTCTCCAAGTTCACGATCTGGGCCTGAGACAGCAAGTCAGTTTCCGGCTTGAGCCTGCCACTCTCTTGCTTTCCTGGGGATGGGGCGGGGAGCTTTGCTTTCTTTCCCCCTACCCTCCCAGAAATGAAGCTGCTGGACCTGCTCATCCCATTCCGGGGAAAGGAAAAAGAGGCTAGAATAGACCTGTCACCATGCAAAGACCCACATTGGGTCTGAACCATGGGGAGGGTGTGTGTGTGTGCTTACACAGGGTGCTGAGGACAGGGTTGGGTAGTGAGCAGCCTTGAGGGAGGCCTGAAGGATGCCAGGCTAGATGCTGAGTTATAAGCTATGTAGAAGAGAAGGCTATTGTCTCCCCTCACTTTCCACAAGGCAGCAAAGACACTGAAGATGACCGCATGTCCCCACCATGTGGTCAGGAGAGGAAGAAGCTGAAATTCTGGTAGACAAAGAGCCACAGGCAATGTACCAAGGAAAACTGGGTCTGGGCACTTCCATGTCTGCACTTTGGGGATGGAGAGAAAGGATATCTCCCTGACAACCCCCAGGGTGCATCCCAAAGAGGCACAGAAACTCAGTAATATCTTGAATAAAGTTACATGGTTGGAGCCAGAGAAGAGACATAGCTAGGAGTCTGAGACTGGAGAGTATCCTGGGGCCTTTGAAGTGTAAGGGACCTTCAAGGGACAGATAGCTTAGGAAAAGGAGAGTTTAGGCTCAGACAAAAGAAGAGCAAGAGGCAGGGTCCTGGGGGAAGAAAGAGCTGTGTAAGGACAAAAAAAAAAATCTCTGTTCTGGCTCATTTTTGAGACTGGTCTAGCTGCCCCAAGACAGACAGTGGGCTTGGCAAAAACACACCTCAGACAGGAAGGGTGGCTGAGGAGAGGTTCAGCTGGCGGCTGCTCAGGGCTGCTGTTCCAGCTCTTCCCCTTCCTTGCTTCAACCCACAAAGCCGGGCCAGGTCCAGCAAGCCCCCGTTGCTGGGGCCCTCTATATTTGAGTGAGCTGTTTGGATGTCTGATGGAAAGCCCCAATTGTCCTCAAGCGGTGTGAGGTGGGCTCTGAGGGCATCTGTCAGGGGCTCACCTCCGTGTGAGGCATAACTCGGCCCACGCTTTCAGCCTTCTCCTCCAGGGTGTCCTCGGGGAAGTTCATGAAGGTCACGGGACTGTTCTCCGTGGTTCCATAAACAACCTAGATGGGCCAAAAAGACTTCTTGGAGGGGACTGAGTGACATCAGAGGGCCGAGATAACCTACCCTAGGTAGCTGAATGTGACAACTGTGGTGAGGGGACAAGAGGAGGTCAGGAGCCAGAAGGGCAGATCTCTGCAAAGCCCCTGATCTGCAACAAAATTGAGAAGAGAAGCCAGTCTCTGATGGCCAGGGTTCTGTTATTCCCCTGTGGCGCCTGTGGCTTCTGGCATCACCAGTACCCATACTTCTTTCCTCCCAGGTTGATTCAGTCCTACCTTCTTGATTTCAGGCCACAACATCCTCTGTCCTCCTCCTCCTCTAGCCAAAGGCCCCATAAACTTGATGAGAAAGCCAGCCTGCCTTGCTTGATCTAGCTGGGCGTGGTACAGACACACAGACACAACTCCCCTCCAACCTGGGACAAGTGTTCGGGTGGGTGCCCCGCAAGCTCTGGAGACTTTCCTATGCATTGATTTTCATCAAAACAAAACAGCCAGAGCAGGAGTTTAAAAGGCCTGTGGCAGCTCCAGTGGTCAGAACATCCTGTGCGACAGAAAAACTAGCAGCCAGCCTAAATACCATCAGAGAATCCTCTAGGCCAAGAATGACCCACACACCCCCAATTCTAGAGGCAAGGGGTCAGAGGGGTTTGGGGGGGAAGAGCAGGCCTGGGGACCAAACCCCCACAACTATGTATTGGGTGTCATGAGGTCTAGATACCTTGGACTCTATCAGGTCTCTCTTGGTGGCCTCCATTCCTGTGTATCAGGTGGTGTGTCCTGGCATAGTTGGGGTATGGTTCCTCCACCACCTCCCGAAACAGACAACATCTCTTGCCAGGCAACCCAGAACTCACCCTGGGCCAAAGCTGTAACCTGCCTGCTCCCCCTCCCTTCTCCACAGGGCTCCAGACACTGTGGCTGGCAAGTGAACAGAAGCTGGGCCCACTAGGGCGGGACTGCCCACAGCCCAGCATCTGGCCCGGGTTGGTCGCCTGTAGCCAGCCCACCTCCCACCAGCTCACACAGCCCTGGGGTCATTGCCCAAGTCTGGCCTCTGCCAAGTACACATTGGCGCCACTAGGCGCCATTCTGAGACCCCCTTAGGGGTGGGTCCTAACCGCGGAGGAGAGGAGGATCCAGAGATGGGGATATTTGGGGGAGATTAAGGAGGGGAATGTGCAACTGTGCTTGTTCAGTGGCCTGTGGTCTCCAGGTGTGCTGCCAGTCCTGCGGTTCACTACCCCCTCCCCCCCCACAACAGTTCCCACTTTTCCATTTAGCTTTCAGCCCCAGAAAAGGGGAATGCGGGCGCAAAGGACAGAATAAGAAGCCCAGAACTGATAGAGCGGGGTCATGGGAAAGCCCATATCCGTGGGTGCCACGGCTCGGAGAAGGGGCAGGGGCAAAGGCACCATTGCCAACCAGCATCATCAACCAGCTCTCTCATCTCCTTGGGGTGAACTGAGAAGGGTCTACCCAGAATCTGGAGCCCGACCCACAGCGGCTCTCACGCTTCGCCTGCTGGGCACAACAGACCCATTAAAGCGCCGCTGGCTGACTGACCGCGGTGAGACGCATCCGGCTGTCGGGCCCCACTTCCTCCCTCCCCAATCCAGGGTGACCTGTCTGCCAAGGGTGTATGGGGGAAGGGGACGTGGAGACTCAAACTTGAGCAAATAAATAAGTTCTGGGAACGCCTCCCTCTGCCCAGTGGAAATTCAGAGGTCCTCAACACACCTATTATCCTACCCCCAGGGTGAGGGTCCAGGTAGAGGAGAATAGAGAGAGGTGCAGCATAGAGTTTGCGAGTAGGAAGCAAGGGGCTGGGGCTCAGGGGAAAAGTCCTCAACACTACGCATGGTTACCTGCTGTGGAAAGAGCCCCTAGCCATCGAGGACAGGGGCTCATTTCTGGGCGGGAGGGGGTTAAATCAGTGGCTTCGATGCTCCACGTAGTAGCTGGCTCCCCTGCCAAATGCGGTAAGGGCTGCCCTATAAATGGGCCGCTAGACACAAGAATCGAGGACTTGCTGCTGCCAGCGCCCCGCAGCTGCAGCCCCCAGCCCTGGCTCCAGGCGTCCCGGCCATGGCCCGCGTGCTCTTACTCAGTCTGGTCCTATTTGCCATCCTCCTGCCGGCGCTGGCCGCCTGCCCCCAGAACTGCCACTGCCATGGCGACCTGCAGCATGTCATCTGTGACAAGGTGGGGTTGCAGAAGATCCCCAAGGTGTCAGAGACAACCAAACTGCTCAACCTCCAGCGCAACAACTTCCCAGTGCTGGCTGCCAACTCCTTTCGGACCATGCCGAACCTGGTCTCCCTGCACCTGCAGCACTGCAACATCCGGGAGGTGGCCGCTGGTGCCTTCCGAGGCCTGAAGCAGCTCATCTACCTGTACCTGTCCCACAATGACATCCGGGTACTGAGAGCCGGAGCCTTCGATGACCTGACTGAACTCACTTACCTCTATCTAGACCACAACAAAGTGTCGGAGCTGCCCAGGGGGCTGCTCTCCCCTCTGGTCAACCTCTTCATCTTGCAGCTCAACAACAATAAAATCCGAGAGCTGCGGGCTGGAGCCTTCCAGGGCGCCAAGGACCTGCGCTGGCTCTACCTGTCGGAAAATGCCCTCAGCTCCCTGCAGCCTGGTGCCCTGGATGATGTGGAGAACCTTGCCAAGTTCCACCTGGACAAGAACCAGCTGTCTAGCTACCCCTCTGCTGCCCTGAGCAAACTTCGGGTGGTGGAGGAGCTGAAGCTGTCCCACAATCCTCTGAAGAGCATTCCAGACAATGCCTTCCAGTCCTTTGGCAGATACCTGGAGACACTCTGGCTGGACAACACCAGCCTGGAGAAGGTGAGTGCCCTGGCTGCAGAATTCTCCTGGCTCCTTCTCTGCTGGGAGGCCAGCCTAGTCCCTCCTCCTCCTGGACTCCTTGTCCCCTGATTATCACCAAAGCAAGGAGCCCTGCCACCACTCTCTCAGACTTTGACACATCACCCCATCCCTCTCTCCCTCACCTGGGTCACTATGCTTGTCAGCAATACTCTCTCTGGATTCCTCCTTATAAGAGATGGGCTGTTCTGGTCTCACAAAGGGCCTCTGCCCCAAACCTCACAGTGAGCAGTAAGCACCTCTTCCTGTTGAGTTTTCCACCCCTCCTCTGCTGTTTTCCCAGTCTCCAGTAGGCCTGCCATCCCATAAAGGAAGGTTTGTCTGCTGAGGCACCTTACAGAGAGGCTGAGTGACTCAGATTCACAAAGAGACCCTGTTTCTGGTGGGGGCTGGCCAGTGTGCTAAGGTAAAACGAGGGGTTGAAGGATAAATTGGGGGGGCAAATGCCTTCAGGAGACTTCTTCCAGACCCTCAGTGACCCTGATGGATGCCCCCATCCCCTCTGTGGGTTCAAACATCCAGTTTTACTCAACCTCAGGTCCATTTCAACTGAGTAGGGAAACCAAGACACCGAGACCAAATGCTCCATCAAGATGCAGGTTTGGTGCTCAAGGGGCCGGTGAAGTAACAAATGTGATCCTTGGCACAAGTTCCAGAGCATCTCCTCCCAGAACAGACTGCCTGTCTCACTGCCCCCCGCCCCCAGGCAGCCTGTTGACTTTGTCTTCCTCAGTCATTAGACCCCTGTCCCTCCTCAGTCCTTCCTCGATCAGTCTGGCCAGCTGGGGCTATGCAGAAGCAGAACCCCTTTCTTGGAACTAGAAAAATCACTCTGGCACACAGTTTCAGCCAGGAGGTCTGGGCAGGAACCAGAACAAGATAGAGGACAGTTTTGTCATATCCCAACGTGGGCTGTGAGAGAGGTCACAGACAGGGGGCTGAGGGTAGACGCTAACCTGGGCAGAAGCCAACCTTGTCTGGGTAGACAGAGCCTTCTGGGTGGGTCTTCTTCAGCCTGGCCTCACTCCAGCTGAAGGCAGACCACCCTAGTGCCAGAGTGGTGGGCAATAGAACAACATATGGGGGCTGATTTGGAATGGGGAGCCCAGACAGGACCTGTGGCACCAGGGCTCCGATGAGGGCACCAATACATTTCCTCTGGAACTGTCCATCCTGGCGAAAGTTCCCACCAAGTTAAACATAAATAGCATCTAGCAGAGGGCAGAGGAGCAATTAGAACAGTATTGGGGGAAATCCTGGGATCCTAGGGATGTGGGGAGCCTGGGCTCACTGCCCATCCCACCAAACACTGACCAGGTTCACTGTGTGCCAGTCTGGGCTCTCCAAGCCAAGCTCCGGCTGCTCCACAGACCCAGTGTTTTTGTGCAGGGAGGGTGTTGCCTTGGAGGTGGGGGGGGGCAGGGTGTGGTCCTGCAGCTACTGTTTACTGGCTAGGTGACCCTGGCCAAAGGACTGAACATTTTCCACCTTCATATTAGAAAGGACACCTTCCATCTCAAAAAAGGTGTGGTGGATTACATCATCTAGACAACTTGGTCATTCTGCTTGGAAAATTGCAGCTCCTCAACAGGCGAGGGCTTGTGTCCAGGCCGCTGGCCTCTGAGGGGGGAGCTAGGAAAGCCTGGACACTGGAATTGAGATTCTCTCGCTTCTGCCTTCCTTACCTCCCAGTTCTCAGATGGTGCCTTCCTGGGTGTGACCACACTGAAACATGTCCACCTGGAGAACAATCGCCTGAACCAATTGCCTTCTACCTTCCCCTTTGACAACCTGGAAACCCTCACTCTCACCAACAACCCATGGAAATGCACCTGTCAGCTCCGCGGCCTTCGGCGGTGAGCATATGCTTTTCGTATAACCCCAGTCGATGTTCTCGCAGTAGGGCAACCTGGATGGCTACCTAGTAGGTCTGGGACTGAGACTTGTCAAATGAAGATGACAGCTCCAGATTTTTCTAGGGCCAGATCCATGCTGGTCACCGTCCCTTCCCCAAGCATTCCCACTCAGCTTCCCTAAGCCCAGCGATTCTTTGTCTCCGCAGGTGGTTGGAAGCCAAGACTTCTCGACCAGATGCTACCTGCTCCTCCCCAGCCAAGTTCAAGGGTCAGCGTATCCGTGACACAGATGCCCTCCGCAGCTGCAAATCCCCCACCAAGAGGTCCAAGAAAGCTGGCCGACATTAAACAGGTGGGGGCTGGGCAGGGAGGCCACCATTGTCTGCCTTTGGAGATTCCAGCCAGGGTGCTGCCGTCTCCCATGACGTCATCTCTGGAGGGGTGATCAGATCCTCTGCTTACAGGAAAAGGAGGGGAGGACTGGGTCTCCCCCTCCAAGGGCTTGGCCTACGACTTTTGCCATTCTCTCCGATGCCGTCTGGGTGACTGAAGACCTAACAACCATCCTTCCTCACTGCAGGTCCTGTCCCAGCCAGTCCTGGTGACTGCCTTCTGCTGGAGTGACTACTGACTCCCCCTACCATGCACACCTTCTCCCACAGCCTCTGCTGATGCACAGAGCTGCCCACACCTAAACACATCCTGGCAGGGGGCACTGGACTCTCTGTTACTACCCCAGCTCCACCTAATGGGGTCCAAGGGAAGACATGGAGCCTTCCCCCAGCCACTGTGTCTGGACCCTGCCATGGCTCCTCTCAAAGAAGCTAATGCAGAACTCCCTACCCTGAGTCCTTCAGAGCCAAAATGCAGTGGTCACTGGGAAGGCCACATGCCTATAACCACCGTCCTCAGTTCCCTCCTTCCCGGCCATTTGGAAACATCAGGCCCTTGTCCCACCCGTATTGCCAGAAAGGATTTCAAGCCCATGTCCCCAGTCCCTGCCTGCCAGGACGTGCTAACAGGATACCAGTGCTTGGCTGCACATTCTCCCATGCTGCATTTCTGCCCCAGACTTCCATAAACATAAATTTGTGTGTGTCTAACATTCACTTACCTCTCACCGGTCCCTACACCTTACCAGGTGTTATGTAATAAGCGCACACTTTTACCTCAGCTCTGCTCCAGGAAGCAGAAACTGCCTGGAGGTTGACCTTTCGGCTTTCTGGTCTGGCTTGCCAGTTCCTACTCACTATGGGTCAGGCCTTTCCTAGACATACCCTGGCTCTGACAATTACTCACCACCAGCTCCTCCATGTTCATCCTGCGGATGATGGCTCGGATCAACTCGGGGGGTGCTGGGGACCCAGCAATCACACCTGAATCAAGAAGAAAGGATGATGGGATTGGTGGTCCAGGCCTGTAATGCCAGAAACCTGGGAGGCTGAAGCAGGAGAATTGCAAGCTCAGAGTCTGACTAGGATACTGAGTGAGTTCAAGGTCAGCTTGGGTAGCTTAGTGAGCTCCTGTCTTAAAAGCAGTCAGTAAAGGGCCGGGGATACAGTTCTGTCATAGAACACTTGCCTGGCATGCAGGAGGCCCTGGGTTCAATCCTCAGTATCACAGACAAATAGAAGAGAAGCTAACACATTTCCCCATTCTTTTTTTTTTTTTTCTTTTTCGAGACAGGTTCTCTCTGTGGCTTTGGAGCCTATCCTGGAACTAGCTCTTGTAGACCAGGCTGGCCTTGAACTCACAGAGATCCGCCTGCCTCTCGAGTGCTGGGATTAAAGGCGTGCGCCACCACCGCTCGGCTCATTTCCCCATTCTTTAACCCAGCAGAGCCCCTTCACTTCCTCATGTAAGGGGTGAGAGCCCTGAGCCTTCGTACAACACATAAAAGCGGAGGTTAGCCCGGCATCCAGGGACACTTGGGAGTTACCCTCCTCTCACCCAGGTTTCTACAGTGCCCCTTTCTGCCTCCTACATAAAAACTGGCCTCAGCAGGGTCAGGGAAGCAAAGCTGCCCTAAGCGTTGATGCCTTTGGCTGCACTGCACCTCACCTCCACGCAGAGACGAGCAGTCGTAACTGGAGAAGTCCGGCTGATTCAGAACATCCACAAACATCGTGGGGGTGCCATACAGGAGGGTGCCTCTGCACAAGGGAAGCTCTCAAGATTAGGTTTAGAAGTGAGAGGGAACCCCTTCCCTCTCCACCATGAACTCTCAGCACAGACCAAAGCTGCGGGGAACAGGAAGAAGCTCAAGGTGGGACTTAGTTCTCTAGCCCCCACCCCCCTCCAAGGTCTCCTGGCTGGAGGAAGAAAGCATCTCAGAAAAGGGGAGTGGGTTCAGGAGTGAGGATTTGGAGGGTCTCATTAGCCCACAGGTGGCTTGTCCACCAATGCCCACTTCTCTCGGCTGATGGCTTCCAGCGCCTTCTTGCCATTGAAGCTTGGAGAAGACAGGAGGAGGGTGACACCGTGCACTACAGACACCATTGTGCCCCCCACGGAGCCCAGGCAGTGGTACAGGGGGCTGGGCAGCACCAACCGCAACTCTTCTGCAGTCTGGAGATGGAGACAGGGGCTGGGTCTATCATGCAGTCAGTTCTTCCAACCAGCAGGGGGAGCCCAGCAAGCTGCCCCATTCCTTGCCTAGCTGCTCCCGGCAGCCTGTATAAACCTGCCCAGAGCCCATTCCCACCTCACCTTTGCCGGCATCTTCAGACGCTGGCCCATCAGGATGGCATTGTTTACAATGTTGTGGTGGGAAAGAGTGGCCCCCTTGGGGCTGCCAGTAGTCCCCTAAGAAGATAAGCAAGTGACAGCTTGGCCTTTTTCTCCGTGTTTCTTTCCCATCCTTGGCCACTGCTTAGAGGAGCCAGAGGGGCTGAATCATTAAGAGTAGCATATGGTTGTCCTGAGTCCATCTCCTCCTTTTGTTTATGCACAGTCAGCTGTGCAGGGCCAGATGTTAGGATGCAGAAATGCAAAAGAGAACACAACACCGCTGGCTTTGTCCTGTTTATATGTCATATAAGGTGGCTCAGCGGATTCTTACACTAATTTAGCTGCACGGATTTGGAGAAGCTCCCTTTCTGAGCCTGATTTCCCTTGATGGGTTCCATGAACTCTGCCTCTCCAAACCCTGGAGACTCTTCTCTGTGCTGGAAGCAACAGGACCCAGAAGGGGCAGGTAACAAAAACACCAGTTGATTTCCGGAGGCAGAGAGGAAGGCTGGAGGCCAGAATCAGGAGAGAGTGTTGCTCTCCTGACTTTCTCTACCATCTCCCCATCCCAGAGGCCAGATAGGCAGGGTACAGGTTTCATGAAGGCTCGGGACTGGAGACCACCGTCCTACCGAGGTAAACTGGATGTTGATGGGATCGTAGCAGGACAAGAATTGCTGGTGGTACCGCAGCTGGGCCAGATTCTGCTCCTTGCTACCGGCTGCCACCACGTCATCCAGAAGCAGGGTCCCTGGCAAAGCGACATCCGCTGAGATGACTGTGGTCAGATCTGGGAGCCTGGGAGACAGAGGGGATGGTGACAAGTGGCTGGAAGACAGCCCAGGAAGACATCAACTCCACCTTGGGTAGGAGGAAGGAGTCTGAGATGTCACTTGATATCCCCCAAACCCAAGATATACCCACCTCTTACTCTTCAAGGCCCCTGGCTGGGCCTTTTCCAGCTCTGGACAGATATGCTTCAGGATGTCGTAGTATTGCTGGGTTTTGAATTGCTTAGGGAACACAATGGCTTTGCAGCCTACCTGTGGGAGGAAAAGTCCCCCTACCTGTGATCAGCAGGAATCCCCAGACTTAGAAGCCCTCACTAATGTCTTGCTCTCTTTCTCATATACCTCAATAGCTGTCCTGACACACCCATGTAGCAACACACACACACTACCCTGACACACACAGTCTACCCCCAACACCCACATCAGCCTTATAACTGACCCACATACTCTCTGTGGAGCCAAAACCTCCTCCCAACCATATGGAGCCTGAGGAGAGACACTCGGTGATGTTATCCGCTGAGCATGTCCTTTCTTATCCCATCAGCCTCTATCAAGCCTCATGAGAAACACCCTTCCCCACCAGGAGCAAGCGGTACCTTTCGAAGGACATATTCCAGTTCTGTGGACTGGTAGGCTGGGTTCACAGACACCTGCGGGAACAAAGAGGCGTGTCAGTGTCCTGGGAAGAGACTCCATTCTCTCACTGCTCCTCTCAGAAAGGGCAAGGCGGCATCTACACTCTGCCAGGGCTCTTTGGTGAACCTTGAGTGACACCAAGCCGGAAGCCAAACAGACACAGGCTTGGCTCTGTATCTAAGAGGTTTCCCCTTGAATGACATCCCTCCATATACCCAGTTGTGTCAGGTAAACCCCTTCTCACCAGGATGATGCCTGCCTGGGCAGTGGCCAACTGAATAAGCACCCATGCATAGGAGTTGGGTCCCCACATGCCCAGCCGATCACCCCTGCGGAGACCAATGCTCAGGAGACCAGAAGCAGCTTTGTCCACCTGGTACAAACAGATGGGGAACAACAGGTGAGGTGAGGACAAGCAGGAGGGACCCCTGACTCCTACTCTCTATCTTAGCCCAGGAGTCAGTAAGAACAAATGGATTGCAAAGCCTCGGTGGACTCGAGGCAATGAAGGTAGGATGTCAACATAAGAGACAAATATTCCAGGACCGCCTTGGACAGGAGGTAGCTAGGTCACTTCCGCCTCTGTCTCCTAATGCCAAAGTGGAGCCCTCAGGAGTTCCCAGCACACTGCCCCACGGGCATGTGCCCACTCTACAGCTCTAACAGCCAGGGACCAGCAGCCGCTCTTGGAAGGTTCAAGGTCAGTACTCACCTCCTCCTTGAGCTGTGCAAAGTTCAGCCTGATGTTTTCATGGAGGATTACCAAGGCCTCTCTGTTGGGGAACCTCTGTGCTGTGGCGTCCAGGCACTCCCCCACAGTTGCATTGACAAGATGGGAACTGGTGTGGCCCTGAACGTAACTGAGGCCTCCGATGGGCAAGGGGTTGGTGAGATTCACCCTTCCAGAACTGTGGAGAGAGGAACCATGGACTGGACTGGTGCCAGGCTGGGCCTCCCTGGCACACCCAGCTAATAAACAGTTCAGTTGTTTACAATATGTTGGTATATTGAGGGCCAATAGGTTTTCTCTGTTTTTTTGTTTTTATTTTATAATAAGGTCTAATGTATCCCAGGCGGGTCTCAAATTCACTGACTTAGCAGAGAATGGCCTTAGACTTCTGCTGGGGTTACAAACCTGCACTAGCACATCCAGCTTCATTCTCTGCTGGGGACCGAACTACATCCTCGGGACCTCTCCAGATCTTGTAAACTTGTTATCCTCACTTGCTTTCTTTTCCTAACCTCCAAGCAGCAGGAGAGAGACAAGGCCATCCTAAGCTGGGGGCAAAAGCCCTGTGCACCTTCCTGGAAGTGATAAAAGGGATGCCCGGGGATCCTGATGCAGGAATAGACAGAGCTCACTAAAGCTATCGCACCTGCACCTCAGTCCCTGCCTCCTGGAGGGTGACAGTCACTGTGGTTCTTCCTGGGGAAGCAGTGAAGCCCATGGTGGGACCCAGAGTTGGAAACCAATGCCTTGCGTTTCTTGGCTCCTCAATGGGCCATTTTATCTCTTCTGGGTCCGAAGGTCAAAGACAGAACGGGCAAGGGGGTTAGGAACTGGATGGTGGCACTAGGAAAGATGGTTGAAAGGTGTGTGCCTGGGAATGAAGAGCCCCATGCTCCATAGGCAGTACCCCAGGCTGCCACTTCCAGATGCTGTGGAAAGGCAGAAGCTATTGCGTCAGAAGAGGACAGCAGCGTCTGAACCACATGGTGACCTCAAGCACCACAGGGCAACAGGCGAAGAGAAGCTGGTACCCCAGTAAGGATGTCCTACATCAGCCAAGACAAGCTGCCCCTGGAAAAGCATCTCCATCTCCTTCCCTCCCCCCTGAGAAAGCGGGTTTCCTTAGCACACACCTGTAATCCCAGCATCTGGAAGGATGCTGAGAGGAGGCCAGGCTGAGCTACACATAAGCACCAGGTCAGCCCCAACCTTGAAGTATGGATGAGAATTAAGATCACCCATTCTCGAGGTAAGGAGGCTGATGTGCAAAGATGTCAAGGGTCAAAAAGGCTAGGAGCAGCTAGATTGGAATGGAAGCTGGTTGCACCACCGCGTGTTATTGCCAGGCCTGCTCTCCTTGCCCTCCTTTGCCTTCATCCCAAGATCCATCATCAGAGAGTGTCTAACTTCCGTGTTACTTTTTTCCATATTTCTACCAAGCGACATGGGAGGGCAGGGCAGTATTAAGCGGGGGCTGGCAGTTTCTCCAAAGAATTAAGAGTTCTAGGAACTCAGGGCTAGAGAGATAGCTCAGCAGTTAAAAGCACCTGGCTGCCCCTTCAGAAGTCCTGGTTCAATTCCCAGCGCCTGTACAACAGCTCACAACTGTCTGTATCCCCAGTTCCAGGGTGTGGTAGTCTGAAAGAAAACGGCCCCAAAAGGGAGTGACATTTGTGGAGGTGTGGCCTTGTTGGAGGAAGTGTGTGTTACTGGCGGGGGGTGGGAGGAGGTGAGGGGTGGGGGCAAGGAGTGAGGGGGCGGGGTTGAGGTCTCCTATGCTTAAACTGTGTTCAGGTTACTTCCTGCTGCCTGTGGATCAAGATGCAGAACTCTCAGCTCCTTCTCTAGTACCATGTCTGCCCACATGCCACCATGTCCCTCTGAACCGTAAGCAAGTCAGTCCAATTGAGTGTTTTTCTAAGAGTTGCTGTGTCATGGTGTCTCTTCACAGATGTAGAAACCCCAAGACACATGCGAACGCATGCCCTCTTCTGGCCAGCACAGGCATTGCATGCATATCATATATAGCCGCACATGCAGGCGAAAACGCACAAAACATAAAAATCAAAAACATAAAATAATAAATAGATAAAATGCTTTACAAAAAAGAGTTCTAGAAACTCATACCAGTATCATTTGCTCATAAACACAAGAACCACCCCAGCCATTTAGTCAGTTCAAAGGCCTGAGCATTTTACTCCTCTGCACACACCTTGAACACCTGGCCCTACAGGGTAGCTGCTAAATGTGTGCTTCTTACTGTGCATGGGAGAAGCCGAAAGAGTTGGAGAAGGGCCAGGAAAGCCGACAAGTCTCAATAACTAAAGAAAAGTAACTCTGCAGCTTCGATTGTGGATTGCAAAACCCAAGGCCCTCTGTGGCCAGGACTGAAGTCAAGTAGGTAGTATGAGGGACAAGAGACAGAGAACCCAACCTCACCTAAAGGTGCCCTTAGAGGGGTAGTGTGTGGGACTTCGAGTCTAGATCTATTTTCATAAGAGAAGTTGAGAATAAGGAAGTTAAAGAAAAAACAACATTCTTTTCTTGTCTCAATGCTGGCAACTCGTGTTCACACTACATGTCCAGCCTATGTGGAATACCCCAGCAAACGGCCTGTTGAACATGAACAAAGGAGCCTAGGGCCTCAGCTTGTGAAAGACCATTTCTTGTGTATATGAGACCCTGGGTTCAATTCTCAGCACTGGTCTGCACATACATCTTTGCAGCAAGCATACAACATGCAAATCAAAACTACTACCCTCTCTGAGGGGTTTTGGGGATAATTCAGGACATTGCTTACTACACAAGCATGAACACCCCAGTTTGGCCCTTAGAACCTATGTGAAAAGCTGGGTGTGCTGGTGGAGTGCAACTTTAATCCCAGCACATGGGAGGCAGAGGAAGGAGGATCTCTACGAGTTCAAGTTCAGCCTGATCTCCAGAGTGAGTCTGAGGACAGCCAAGGCACACAGAGAAATCCTGTCTAAAAAAACAAAAAACAAAACCAAAACCAAAAACCAAAGGCCTGGTCCACAGAATGAGTTCCAGTACAGCCAGAGCCGTTGCACAGAGAAACCCTGTTTTGAAAAAACAAAAAAAGAAAAACCAAACAAACAAACAAAAAGCTCCAAACAAAAAGCAGGACTCCATGGTGTATACTTGAATTCCAACCCTGGGGAGGTAGAGACAAGACGATTCTTAGGCCCACAGGCCAGCCAGAGAGCAGCAGGCCAATGAAAGACTCTGTCTTAAAAACCAAAGTAGACAGAGCTGAGGGGGAATGATACTTGGGGTCATCTGGCCTCCACACGCATGTTCACGCATACCTGTAGCACAAACTTGTGCACCCTCGCACACATGAACGTGTGTGCACACACACACACAATTATTATGAGCTATGGTTCATTTTTACTGAGAAAGTAGAAGGTAAAAAGCAAACAAACAAAAAACCCGAGTAAGTGATCGGAAGCGTCACTGACGATGTGTGGAAACTGGAGTCCTCGTCCATTGCTTGGTGAGAGTGTAAAAGGGTTCCATAGTGGGAAATAGGGTGTGGTCTTCCAAAAGTGAAACACAGAATCACCATGTGGCCCCCCAATTCCACCTATAGGAATATACCGCCTGAAAGACTCAAAACAAGTGTGTTCCAACTGCTCAGTTAAAACAGCAGGAGCCTGCATTGGGGAGACAGCTCTGCCGACGAAGTTCTTGCCATGCTAGAGTGGGGACCGGGGTTTGGAACCTCAGCACCCACGTAAAAAGCTGACACTGTAGCTGATGCCTGTAAAATCAGCACTGGGGGAGAGAAGTCAGCCAGACCACCCAAATCTATGAGTCCTGGACTGAGTGAGAGAGCCAAGCCTCAGAAAGAGGAGGTGGCTCATCCAGCTGCCAAGTCCACTGATCTGAGTTGGATCCCTAGAATCCCTGTGGTGGAGAGAACTAACTCCCACAAGCTGTGCTCTCTCTCTCTCTCTCTCTCTCTCTCTCTCTCTCTCTCTCACACACACACACACACACACACACCTGATATGAAGAAACAAGGTAGAAAGCAATTTAAGACACTCAAGTTGACCTCTCCCCTACTTCAACATGCATATACACACCACACACTAAACGTCAGCTATATCCCACCCCACCCCACCAACAAATTACAGGAGGTCCTGGTATGGAGCTAGGTGCTTGCCCTGGGCTCTGGCAAATGAGACTAAAAGTCAAAATGAACAAAATGAAGTCACCCTGTCTAAAGCTCCTAGCTATCAAATAAAACTCAACTATTAACCTGAACATTTAAAAAGCCAGAAAAAAAGGAGAAAATAGCTTTATTTCCTAAACAGGTCTGCTTCAGTCTATGTGATAACAAAGTCCTCTCTGTCTTCACACACACACACACACACACACACACACACACACACACACACACACACACACACACACACAGAATGTGTGAAGCAGAAGGCCCCTCAGATACATGGGGAGCCTGAAGACAATCTGAACTACAGGAGCTCCTATTAAGAAAAGGGGTGGGGGAAGAGGAAGAAAAGGATGTCTCAGGAGTTAAGAGCACTGGCTGTTCTTCCAGAGGACCCGGATGTAATGCATGCTGGGGAGATCTTCCTGGCAGGAACAAGAAAATGTGACAAGAGGCATGGGAACCTAGTTCATAGTGTGTGCACCACCCCAGTACAGAAAGAAAGGGAGGGAAGGAAGGAGGAAGGGAAGGAAGGTGCCGAGAGCCTGACGGAGTTCCCCTGCTCTGAGAAATTGATGAAATGATCTTGGAGCTTGGCCCAAGCAGAACTGCCGTGTCTGGGCAAGGTGTAGGCCAACCTGACTGAGGACTGAACATGGGACATGTCAAGTCACACTACATGATGTGGTGCATGCCTGCAGGGAAGCTACAGCTGGCCCTCTGTGTCCTTCTTCACTGAAGAACCAACCAACTGCAGATAGAAAACCCTTGAAAAGGCTGGGAATGGTGATGCATGCCTGGAATCCTAGGACTTGGGGCAGGAGGATGGCTGTGAATTTATTGCCAGCCTGGCTTATATAGTGAGACCCTATCTCAAACAAACACACAACAACAACAAAAATCAACTTCTCAAAAGAAAATTGAAAAAAAATTCCAGAAACATCTAAGAAAATAAAAACAAGGGACTGGAGATATGTCTCAGTGACTCAGAGCCCTGACTGAGCTGGCAGTGGTGGCCTTTGGTCCCAGCACTGAGGCAGGCGGACCTCAGTGAGTTCAAGGCCAGGCTGGTCTACAGAGTGAGTTCTAGGACAGCCTAGGCTGTTAAAACAAACAAGCAAACAAACCACTGTCTGCTCTTCCAGAGTCCCCAGGTTCAGTTCTCAGCCCCGACACAGTGGCTGACAACTGTCTGTCTAGAATTCCAGCCCCAAGGCATCGAATACCCTCTTCCGGCCTCTGGCAAAGCAGACACACACCCAGGCAAAATAGCCAAACACATAAAATGAAACTAAATAAAAACCTCGAAAAAAAGAAGAGGAAAAATACTGATACAGTAAGTATTCTAATAATTACATGTAGAACACTTGCCTGACCTTCATGAAGTCTGGAGTTAGCTACCAGCACCTGAAGGAGGGGGGAGCACTTAGTAAGTAATTAATTTACTGTTATTTACTATGTGGGTGACAGACCTTGGCTGTGGTTAAAAAGTGTAGCCTGGACTTCCTTCTCTGGTTGTTGTATTTCCTTAAAGTCCTCTGGTGACTCATTGACTTAACCACTGGCGTCCAAATGCACTGAAATCTGAATTTGACAGACACCTTGAGACTTTAAGTGAGGGCAGACCTACTAGGCTTGTCAACCCTTCTCTGAAGATTGACAGCTCAAGTTGATACAGGACCACACACACCCATGAGCTAATCTCCAAAGCCAGGTTGGGATTATTTGTGCCACCTACAATATGGAAATTGTCCAAATGCCCATCACCAGTAAGCAAGGTCAACAGTGAATTACTGCTGGTAAGTTCATAAAGGAAGGACAAGAGAGGAACTAATGATGAAACCAGATAAGTTGAATGAGTCATAAAAATAATAATAAAAAAAAGATAGGCGAGTCAAGTATGGTGGCATGCCTTAGTCCCAGAACACAGGAGGTACAATGAAGTGAGGCAGGCTGGGAAAATAAAGGGTCATGGGAAGAAAGGGAACCCTGACATCCAGGAGTGCGGCTGAAATCTCTCCCTTGCTGAAAGTTAATTGTCAGCACAGTTAACAAAATGCATAGTGTAGACTGCCCACATAGAGAAAATATTCATTTTTGTAGAGATATTTGAAATATGAATGATAAAGCAGCAAGATCTCTGCCTGAAACTGCTGGAGGTTGCTCTCAAAGACTCACGAGCAAAGTTATTAAACTTGAGGGCGGGAAAATGTGTCTGACTCTCCTGTGATGTAGCAGGATAGGATGCCCTAGACTTTGTAACCCATGAAACCATCCTCTGAGCTCAGTTTCAAAAAGGCTCAAGGAAACAAAGTTCCTTGGAAACCCTTTGAGAAATGTCATTCAGAGTCACCAGAATCTTGCCGGGTGTGGTGGTGCCTGCCTGGAACCACAGAGTAAAGGAAGTGGAAGCCAGGAAGGGTCTCAAGATCGTCTTCAGCTACATAGCCACCGTGACGCCAGCCTGGGACACAGGAGACTCTGTCGCAAATACGTTTTAATAAACATAACTCATGGACTACAACACAGCGCAAGGCCATCCTGGGTTGCAAAGTAAGCTCAGGGACAGAACTGAAAACACACAAAATTAAAATAAAGGCAAATTAAAATAAAATAAAAAGAAGTCTCAGGGGTTAAGAGTGTTTAATGTTCTTGTAGAGAGGGTGGGGTTTGATTTCCTACAAAGAAAATGGAGGGAAAGGAGGGAAAGAGGAGGAGGGAGGCAGGAGCCCGCCGAGAGTGGGGAGTAGTAGCACGCACCTATAATCTGTAAGAGGTATTTAGAAGTTGCCTTTGCTAAAGGTCATTGACTCCAGCCCACAAGAAAGCCTGGCACCTCTGCCTCCATTTTGCAACCGCCCCCTTTACTTTGCAGCACCCACTGACCCCTGCGCCTATAGAAGCATCTCCCTAGAAAGCAGAGAGAACTACCCTACTTCCCTTCAAGGTTGAAGGCACTCATTCTTCTAAACTTGCAGTCACCCAGAACCACTTAAGGCAAGCACACCCTAGGGCTGCAGAGGTGGTAGGACGGGTAAGAACACTGCCCAAGAGCCTGACAGTCTTGAGTTCAACCCCCCCAAACCCACTTAAAGGTAGAAAGGAGAGAACAAGCTCCATAAAATTGTCCTCTCACCACCGCGTGACCTGACACTCAGGTGAACCCCTTCTCCACACAGCAATATTAATAAATAAATAAAAATTAAAAAGCATACTTTTTTGGCCCTTTAGTATACATCAATGTAAAGGTTTTTTTTTTTAATCTTTGTAAGAATTAAGCTGCAACTGATACAGTCATAACCAATAAACAGCAGATTGCTGGATCTACTTGCCACTCTTTACTTTTTTAAGCAGCATGAATTAATGTCTGTGCGAAATATGTGCATACATCAGTAAATAATGCCAGGCGAGCCAAGAAAACACATCTGTTGGTGGTTTCTAGCTTCAAAATTCCTCCGGAAAAGAAGTTCTGTTCTAAACATATTAGGCTTTTGCTTCTGGGGGTTCCAGTAAACAAGACGGGATATGTGCTTTCTGCAGAGTTCCTTGCTCGCTGTGACTGCACCCTGCAGCCCGTCTCGGACATGGATATGCATTCTGTAGGAACAGGGCTGAGAGCTTATTACCCATTGCTAATTGTTAGGATAAGGTTTCCCGGATGCCAAGCTTTGGTCCAGAAGGTAAGACAGGGACAGCGCTCCAGAGAGAAATGAGAATTCACCCAGATGACCGGCTTCACGATGCAATTTCTCAGAAACTCAGCAGAGAGACTTTATTGGCAACTCAAGGAATTAATGATTCTGCTTTATGAGAAATGGCAAGAGGCTGGGGGTGTAGCTCTGCCGGTAGAGTGCCTGCTGGGAGTTTCCCAGCATTCACAGCGGGCAGCTCAGGACTTAGCTCTAGGGGATCTGACACCCTCTTCTGGCCTCTGCAGGCACTCATACTCAAGCATATACTCACACACATACATACAAATCAAAAACAAAATGCAGTAAAATCTTTTTTATAAGAGTGTTCTTGTGAGCCAGGCAGTGGTGGCGCTCGCCCTTGATCCCAGCACTCGGGAGGCAGAGGCAGGAGGATCTCTGTGAGTTTGAGGCCAGCCTGGCCTACAGAATTAGTTCAGGACATCCAGGGCTGTTACACAGAGAAACCCTGTATGGCGGGAGGGGGGCATTCCTGGAAAGACCGAGTGTTCTGCAGCGCTTCAGGCAGCAGCTCAAGCGGACGGCAGCTCATCATGGGCCCTAAGTCAGGTGTTCTTGCTGACTGTGTGCAATCAGTATGATGACTCATACTAAAAAGGCTGGAGGTGGGACTGCAGGACAGAGTTCAGAATTGCCTTAGGGAGTCTGGGGCTAGAGCTCTGCTGGTGGAATGCTTGGCCGGCATGCATGAAAGCCTGGGGTTGATTTCCTAGTGCTGCATGGACAGGTTGTGGGTGGTACACATCTCTAATCCCAGCATTTGGAAGATAGAGGCAGGAAGATCGGAAATTCAAGCTGAGCCTTGGCTATGTATTGGCTCAAGGCCAACCAGGGGTACCTGTCTCAAAGAGAGAGAGAGAGAGAGAGAGAGAGAGAGAGAAATTCGGGATGGTGATGCACACCTTTAGTTCTAGCACTCGGGAGGCAGAGGCAGGTGGATCACTGAATTTGAGGCCAGCCTAATCTACAGAGCGAGTTCCAGGACAGTCAGGGCTACACAGAGAAACCCTTTCTTGAAAAACCAAAAAAAAAAAAAAAAGAGGGGTGGGGCTGGCAGAGGGATGGTTAAGGGCACTTACTGCTCCTGCACAGAGGACCTGGGTTCAGTTCTCAGTACCCACATGGCAGCTGACAGAGATCTGTAACTCCAGTCTCAGGTGATCTGATGCCCTTTTCTAGCTTCCCCAGGCATGTGAGCATGTGGTGCAATACATACATGTAAGCAAAACATTCCCGAAACAAAAATAAACAAAACAAAAGCAACAGTAAAAGGATAGGCCTTAGGATGGTGGGTAAAGGCCAGAATGGAGCTCCTGCTTAGCACATCTAAGGCCTTGGGTTCAACTTCCAGCACTGTACTAGAGGCAGGGGTATGTTAAAAAAGAAAAAAAAAAACTGCAAAGTAGATGGAATTTTCTTTGAGTCACCAATTCACAAAAAAAAAGACACAAGACATTATTAATTATGAAAGCTTGGCCTATAGCTTAGGCTTGTCCCACTAGCTCTTAAAACTTAAATTAACCCATTTATATTAACCTACATTTTGCTTCATGGCTTTTTACCTCTCTTCCATCTTGCACCTCCTGCTTCCTCTCTGTGTCCTCTGGTGTCTCTGCTATGACTAGATTTCTCTTCTTTTCTTCCTCTACCCAGAAATCCCACCTAACCTCTTTCTGCCTACCTATTGGCCATTGAGCTCATATGAAACCAATCAATGTGCCTTGGCAAAGACATATCTTCACAGAGCACAAAAAGGTTATTCTGCAACATTGGAAAGGTTTTAACTCTAACATAGTAAAACTATATACAATAAGAACAATTACAAGGTAAGAATTACATTTGCAATGTTCAGTCCATTTGCATTTGGCAAATTCAGAGAAAATACTCTATTACTAATCCTATCTTGGAAAGTCCAAAGTTTTATACCTAATTTACCTTCTATCATAACTAAGGAAAACTGCAACAGTAGCTATCTAGTCTTCAACTCCATCAAAGACTCCAGATGGATACAATGTTACCAGAGTAAACAGGAAGTGCAGAGTAAGCAACTTCTAAAACTAAGAAACAACAGAGACATCTGGCTGCATGGACAGTCAGTCAAGGTTCTTCTGTAATGTTGGGGCATCCATCTTCAGCCTTCGGGCCCAAAATATCTGACAGACTTTTCCATGAAGCAGGAATTTTGAAGGACTGTCCTATCTTGTCTTGGCAAAGTTCAGCAGTCACCTTCTTTTGTGTCCTGCTTGTTCAGTTTGGACAGCATACTGTTAACAATTGAGGCAATGGCAGTTTCTTGCCCAAATGGCTAACTTTTGCCACAAAGAAAGCAAAATCCATATGGAGGTTCTTTGATGTCCATCATCCTTTTTTGAAGTAAAACGATGTTTCACTATCATGAAAAGCCTTATGTTATTAAAACATTTTAAATGCCATATTCTGGAGGTCTTTGAAGTGTTTGAAGACTACCTGTCTATCTAAAATATATCGCTGTTTGACTTTGAAAACATACATAACATGACAAGTTTGATTGTTAAAGGTAGTTGACTAATAACCTGCATTTCTTTATTATCCTAAATAGCTTATAATAATATCTTTCAAGGACTAGAAATTTACATTACATTGCAAAATGAGCTACATAGGTACAATATCTTAAGCAAGAGTAAAAAATATGTGCAGTATGCTTTAACAAAAATAACCTTAAATTTGTATCAATATACAAATTTCTATATCATTATTTGAGACTAGCAGCTATTCAAAAATAGACTCAACAATCCACTCTTTTATCCCATCATTTCTATACCATATGCCCCCTTTTTCCTTTTAGAAAGAGACCCTTGAATCTAATCCCCTTTGTTTAGTTTTCTCTCTGACCATGACCACTAACAATTTGCAACCACCTCCCACAGATAATGACAAACATCCATAACCCACCAAAAAACCACCCACATTGACTCTTGGAAATGTGGACATTGTGTTTTCTAGACTGCTTTCTGTTGTCTTGTGCAATGACATCTTTAGGGGACCCTGAGAAAATTGGGATAATGGTCAAGTCCTGGGAGAGCTAGCCATAACACTTGTTGTCCAGTCTGTGTGATAGGAAAGCACAAGGCTTATCTGCAGTCCTAGGTAAAATAGTCTGTGAGGCTGGACCATCTCAGCAAGCAGCCTTGGAGCTGTTCTGGATATAGATCTCTGAGAAAACGCAACAGAGGCACTCTGAAAGGTTGGATCACCTAGGCCACCTGTTTTCATTGGTGTCTGATCTCCTTGCCCTGAAAACACACAAACTTTCAAAGGTAACAAACATATCTGCATTAATACATGTATGGACTGTGTGTGGTACACAAGCCAGCCAAAAATGATTATTTTGTTTTATGTTAGAGCAGGTAAAGTAAACATCAACTGTCTTGCAGTTTGTCTAGGTTTATTTTATTTCTCTAAGTTTGTAGCTAGGGTTTTCAGGGGTCTTCATAGCTTTTTGTTTCCTGTTAAAACAAAAGCATAACCTCTCCCTCAATGTAACATATTTCCTGACTTCCATTCTGAAGTCAAGACATCTCTAAAGTATACAGACTGGTTTACTTTAATAGTCCCTTTCATAATCTAATGTCTCTTAGCAGTTGCAGTCTCTGTTCCTTAGCATTTAAAAAATTCGAAATTAATAAAGCACCCTGTAGTGGCATTTCAAATGTATTTTAATAAATAAAGACTGCCTGAAGATCTGAGAGTAAAACAGTCCCACTGGTTAGCCTTATAGACCAGGATATGGTAAAACATACCTTTAATCCCAGTGGCCTCAGTGACAGGCACCTTTAATCCCAGTAGCCACGGTGACACACACCTTTTCCCAGTGGTGCACACCTTTAATCCCACCCCTAGAAAGGAATATAAAAGGGCAGGCAGTGGGGGAGACGGCTCTCAGACACAGCCTTATTCTGAGATTCCTGGAGGCAGAATCGCCATTTCAGACAGCAGTCGAGGTAAGAGCCAGTGGTTGACTGTTTTGCTTTTCAGATCTTCAGGCTGAACCCAAATTTCTGACCCTGAGTTTTTAATTAAACGTGCTTCAGCACCTTGTGTTATATTTTTCATGCCTACATGGCTTATTATTTTGTATCATTTTATTTTCTCTTTAAAGACTTTATTTTATTACTTTTAAACTATTTTTTCTATGACTGTCAATATCCATTTTCTTTTCTTTCTTCAGCATCTAAGCACATGTTTAAATAAACTGTATCTTTTTGGAGTTTTTTTTTGTGTGTTTGTCTGAATCTGCTTTTACTAAGTATCTGTAGCACTTTCTGACTAGATGAGACAAATCTTAAACTGCTATGTCAGCTGTCCCACAGTTCAGCTTAGTGTGTGGCACTGGCAGCTGGCTCCAGCCCACAGGCAGCAGCCCATAGCCAAGCCTCTGTGTGCTGCCAAGCCTACCCAAGAGATCGCGGTCTCTAGGAAGCTGCATTTGACTCTGTGTTCCAAACTTTTTTCTTATGCTTCCTCGGGCCTTATGTGGAAATACACGGCTTCACATTGGGTGCCATCTGTAGACAGAATTTTCTTTAGGCCACCAGCTCACATTGTCTAGCCTGGTCTACAGAGCAAGTTCCAGGACAGACAAGGCTACACAGAGAAACCTTGTCTCAAAAACCAAGGGGAAAAAAAAGTTTAACTAAAGCTCCCCGACTGGAGGATTAATAAAAGAATGATTGATAGTGCAGAACAGTGACAGTGGGTGCAGAAGCCATGATGGCTATGACACGCACTTTGGCATCCCTCACCAAGGTGCTGTCCTCAGCCCTAGCACTGAGAGTTTCTGGGAATAGAGAAAAGTGGTGAGCTGCCAATCAAGAAGCACTGAGCTGTGTGTGGTGGTGCAGGCCAGTAATTCTAGCAACCGGAAGGCATGAGGCAGTAGGATGAGGAAGTCTGAGGCCATGCCTGAGCTACATAAAGAAACATTGTTTGTAAATGAAAGAAGGGGCCACACCAAGATTAGGAGTTCAGCGCTGTCCTCAACTACACACTGAGCCTGAGGTCAGCCTATCTAAGACATTGGCTCAAGCTGCAACAAAGTAACTCTTCCTGAGAAAGCCCACCCCAGGACTCTGGGCTGTGCCGCTTTCTTTCCCAGCGCCCCTCTTTCTCTTAATTCTTGGGCTTAAAGTTGGCGTTAAACTATCTTGGGGTTTGGAGAGCTCGCTCTGCAGTGAAGAGCACCAGCTGCTCTTCCAGATGACCCACATGGCGGCTCACAACCATACTGTCACTCCAGTCCCTGGAGAGCTGACACTCTTCTGGCCTCCTGGACACCAGCTTACATATAACGGGGCAGTGAGAAGGCTCAGCAGGTGCTTTCTGCTAAGCCTCATGACCTGAGTTTTATCCCCACATGGTGGAAGGAGAGAAGTGACTTTCACAAAGTGTCCTTTGTCCTTCAAGTAGGTGCCATGGGTCCATGTGTGAATTTGTAGATGTAATAACAAAATTATATAAAAAGACTTTTTAATGGAACACTAACTCTATTTAAAAAAAATACCAAGAGGTTTGCTTCCTGAAGGTCCAGCACTGGCAGGTAGCAAGCCTAGATCCATCCTTTTGGAACACATTGCTCTTTCTGCTGCAGTTCATTTGCAGCCTACCCGAGTGGCCTTTCTATAGAACCCACTGGAGTGAAGGTCGATGGAAGCCTCAGAAGAGTTCTCAGCAGCAGTCCTCCATAGCACTCCCCCAAAGGGACCCTGTCTGTCCTCACGTACACACATGGCTCAGGGCCTCAGCTCACTCTTCAGTCCTCGTGGTTCCAGCTCACCATTCTCCTCCCATAACCAACCATAATGCCTTTGGATTCTGTCTCCATAGCTCTCAGGTAAGGCAAACCTGGACAGAAAACACAGGAGGCTAGCTCAAGGGATGCCAGGTGTAATCTGTGGCATTCTGTCACATTTCAGGGTGGGCAGCTAACAGCAGGACTAGCAATCGTCACCTGCAACACAACGCATTACTCTATTTTGTCTGGGTCAGGCACAGCCATGGGAGAGCTGTGCTGGAATATGCAGGAATATTGATAATGCCTAAGCAAACAGGCCTGTGAGGAGAAACTGTTTGTTTTGCCTCCTGAAGCCATACCTATTGGTTATGGTCCTTGGAAGTTGAACCAGAGGTCAACAGATGCACCCTGCTGGAAGCTTGAAATGCCCCAGGCCTTGGGCAGGGCCTCTTGATCTTTTCAGACACCATTAGAGAGGAAAGATAGGCAGAGCTGATGCCAGGTGCCCAGAACTGCAGAAGCATCTCCTAAGCTAGGGTCAGCTAGTGAAAGTGTCATGCTAGCCACCAGCGAAGCTTTTACAATGAAATCAAAAGCAATTGCCAATTAGACTCAAGTCATGAACTAACACTGACCTTTGTCCTTTTCTTTCTGGTATCTGATGCAAGGCCAGCGAACTAGCTAACTCAGCAGGCAGCGCTGTTGGCTACCAGACTTGAGATTGATCCCTAAGCACAGATAAAACCAACTCCCACAAGTTGTTCTCTGACCTCCACATTCATGACATGGTACATACATCCTAAACGTAATTTATTTATTTTTAGTTATTAATTTGATTAATTAATCTATTTATTTTGTTTTTTTGAGGCAGGGGCATGCTATGTAGCCCTGGCTAACCTGGAAACTCTCTATGTAGACCAGGCTGGCCTTGAACTCACAAGAGATGCACCTGCCTCTGCTTCCCAAATGCTAGAATTAAAGCTGTGTGCCACCACATCCAACATACATATGGTTGTTTTGGTCAGGGGCTGGATTTTAACAGGGTTTCTCTGTGCAGCCCTGACTGTCCTGGACAGGCTGGCCCCAAACTCATACTTAGAGATCCTCCTGCCTCTGCCTCCCAAGTGCTGAGATTAAAGGTGTGTGTGAATACTGCCTGACTTATTTTTTTTTTTAATAGGAAAAACATAGGGTGGGGGAGATGGCTCACTGGTTAAGAGCAAGTACTGCTATAACAGAATTTGGTTCCCAGCACCTACATCAGACAGCTCATAACTGCCTGTTGTTCCAGCTCCAGTAAACCCAACGTCCTCTTCAGGCTGCAAAGGGAACCTGCACTCACACGCACAGACCTTCTCCTCACGCATAATTAAAAATAACACTTCAACAAATTGTAAATGATCAATAAGACTAAGGTAACCAAGTGGGCCAAGCATGGTGGCTCATGCCTGGAACCTCAGCGCACTTGGGAGGCAAAGGCAGGCAGGAGGATCTGGCATTCAAGGTCATCCTTAACTACATAGGGAATTTGAGGCTAGCCTGAGCTACATGAGAGCCCATCTCAATGAAACACAACCCAGGACATTATCTGCCCATAAACTGACTTCTCAATAACCACAGACTAGTGCTCTTGTGTTGCCAG
The DNA here is from genome assembly GCA_004026605.1 of Ondatra zibethicus. Taxonomy (NCBI): domain Eukaryota; kingdom Metazoa; phylum Chordata; class Mammalia; order Rodentia; family Cricetidae; genus Ondatra; species Ondatra zibethicus. The sequence continues at coordinate 100,274 of PVIU01002993.1, read as the reverse complement.
CTTAGGCCACAGCTTTGGTCAATAGTGAGTGCAGAGATCAACGTACAGAGAATAAATGACTGCTGAATGCCTGTCCATAGATATCTAATCTACAGACATCTATGCCAAGGTTCAGGGAGCATCTCAGATGAAGACGTGTAAAGAATTAAGAGCTGAGGGAAGGTAGAGGAGATGTACCAAATACTGAATTTTCTGAGACGCTGTGATTACCAGTACACAATTTAGGTTAGACTGGGTTTGTCAACATCCTGTCATGGGAGGAGAAGGGGCTCATGAATATCTCACTCCAGGAGATTTACATAAAAATGAGTTGATGGGGGAGGTGAGGAATATTTTCTTCATTGGTGTAGCCACCGGTAAGATGTCCATGATCCTGCAAAAGTCACACTTCTGCTCCTGTAAACGAGCCTAATATAACTCACACACACACACACACACATACACACACACACACACACACACACACACACACACACACACACACACACCATGAAACTAGAAAGGGGACTCACTGGGAGCAGAAAGAGGATAAGAGAAAATACAAGATGTATAAGATTTCATACATTATGCATATGCATGAAAATGCCATAAAGAAACCTGTTGTAATGAGGGGCTCGGGCTGTGTTCCCGGCGCCAGGCCCCTTGTTCTATCCCGCCCGGCTCCCAGTGCGTACTCGAAATAATTACACGGAAACTGTATTCATTAAAATACTGCTTGGCCCATTAAGTCTAGCCTCTTATTGGCTAACTCTCACATATTTGTTTAACCCATTTCTAATAATCTGTAAGTTGCCACTAGTCGTGGCTTACCAGGAAAGATTCAGCATGTGTGACCTGGCGGGCTTCATGGCGGGCGGCTCTCTCTGGCTCTGTCCCCTTCCTAGCATTCTCTTCTCTTTATCCTGTCTATCTAAGTCCTGCCCTATCAGAAGGTCAAGGCAGATTCTTTATTAACCAATAAAAGCAACCCTAATACAGAAGGACCCTCCTATACCAGAAACCCATTTTGGGGAAGGACAAATAATCTACCACAATAAATAAGAAAATAATATGAATGGAAGAGTCGCAGGAGCCATGGACAGCAAATACTCCACAAGACAAACAAATGCACTGATAGCCATGGGCATGTAAATTTAAAACCACAGCAGAGTGGCCCAGGAAGTGCCTCAAAGCCTGACCACTGTAAGTATTGGCAGCAACATAGGAAAACAGCAAGATTTGGATACCCATCCAAAACAGCAAGACTGCTGGGAGTCACAAGAGCACAGATCTTCCAGGGCAGTACCCTGAAAAGCTGCAGCGTCAGCAACCTACTGTTGTGCATGACACTCATGCCACAGCCTGCTGCACAAGGGAAAGCCAAGAATCAGATCCCCAGGCATCAGCACGAGCAGACACCTGCTGTTGACAGAACTAAAGAGCTAGTTTTGTTCACAACAGTATAATATGTATCCTGTATGAATAAAAAAAGAAAAAAAGTTCACGCTTTACAGGTCTAACAAATTTAGGTTGTATACACCAAATGATACACTATAAATCAGGTAATGGTGAAGCTCCGTTTCAGAGAATGCTTAGGATACACAAAGCACTGCATTCAATCTCTGTATAAAGAAACAAAGTAAAAGATACGATCTGGCCTGGCAGTGGTGGCGCAAGCCTTTAATCCCAGAACTAGGGAGGCAGAGGCAGGAGGATCTCTGTGAGTTCGAGGCCAGCCTGGTCTACAAGAGCTAGTTCCAGGACAGGCTCCAAAGCTACAGAGAAACCCTGTCTCGAAAAAAAAAAAAAAAGATACGATCTGATACAACCTGATTAGATTTATGACAGGGAAGGTATACAGGAGACATCAGGGCTGAAGGTACAGCTCAGCAGTTCAGAGCTCTGGCTGCTTTTCCAGAGGACCAGGGTTGGATTCCCAGCACCCACATGGCCACTCACAATCCTTGACTCAAACCCTTTGTAATTCCAGTTCCAGGGAATCTGACTCCCTCTTCTGATCTCCATGGGCACTGCATGCACATGTTGTACAGATATACGTGCAGGTAGAACACCCATACACATGAAATAAAAACTTTGAAACTGGGGAGGGGACTTCAGTTTTATCTGTAATGGTTTGTTTCTTCCACGGATAACTTCCTGAAATTAAGTATGGCTGTGTTTTATTTTTGAGTGCTGGGGACATAGGTGTTTGCTATTCTGTCATGTATTATGTTATGTCCTGCCTTGCCTATTTTTTTTTTCAAGACAGGGTTTCTCTGTAGCTTTGGAGCCTGTCCTGGAACTAGCTCTTGTAGACCAGGCTGGTCTCGAACTCACAGAGATCTGCCTGCTTCTGCCTCCTGAGTGCTGGGATTAAAGGCATGCACCACCACCGCCTGGCGCCTATTTCTCATTTGAAATTTTGTTTCACCTTTTTATGAAAATTTATAAAAAAGAGAGAGATGGCTCATAGGTTAAGATCATTGACTGCTCTTCCAGAGGTCCTGAGTTCAATTCCCAGCAACCACATGGTGGCTCACAACCATCTATAATGAGATCTGGTGCCTCTTCTGTACTGCAGGCAAAAATGCAGACAGAACACTGTATACATAATAAATAAATAAATATTTTTTAAAAAATTGATTACATTTATTTACTTAGAGAATGTGTGCATGTGTGTGTGCACGCACACACAAGAGCATGCCATGCATATGTGTGGAGGTCAAAGGACAATTGTTTGAAGTTTGTTCTCTCCTACCATGTAGGTCCTGGGGATTAAATTAAATTATCAGGTTTGGTGTCAAATGCCTTTCCCCCACTGAGCAATCTTCCCTAATTTATATATATTAAACAAAGTGCCCTGCATTATGTAGCCCAAGCTAGCCTCAAACCCAAAATGTTGCTGAGATTGTCATTAGATAATCTTCTCTCCACACCCCAAGTGCTAAAATGACAGGTATATGCCACCATATACGGATTTTTATTAGCTGAATATAATTAAGAGGAGCAAAGGAAAATGATACTCACTTATTGTTCCAATTATTTGGGAAGCTGAGGTCAGAGGATCAGTTAAGCCCAGGAATATGGAACCAACCTGGGCTAGCAAACTCTATCTCCTCAAAAAAAAAAAAAAAAAAGCGCTAGGGGCTAGAGAGATGGCTCAGTGGCTGAGAGCACTTTCTGTTCTTCCAGAGGTACCAATTCGGTTCATACCACCCACATCCATGGGCTCACAACCAACCATCACTCCAGCTCCGGTGGATCCAACACCTTCTTTTGGCTTCTACGGGTACCCACACACATGTGCCATACACTCACATAAATACACACAGGTACATATAAATCAAATCAAATAAATAAAATCTAAAAAAAAAAATAGTAAGACTAAAGCAAGGTAGAGCAGCTCCCGCCTGTGATTCCCGTGCTCACAGGCTAAGGGAGAAGGATTACTGTGAGTTTGGGTTAACCTGGGCTCCATAGTAAGTTCCAGCTCAGCCTGGGCTAGTCAGATCCTGCCTCAAAAATAGAAAAAAACGTCTAGAGGGTTAATGCCTCCTTCTTAAGTAGGGTACCTAAAATAATCACATGATGCGGGGACTTGCTGGCACAAACAGGGGACTCAAAATTAGGCTCTTTTCTCCCATCTTCCTTGCATACCACCCCGAGATTTATTGTCCCAAGATTTCACTCCCTCAGGCTATCTGTCATCAGTCATTAGCATCCTAGAGGATTTGCTGTTCTAATTTTTAGACACAGGTGTAGGTATTGACCATCTAGTTACCTTGGTTGGCAGACAGGACAACCCCTGACACTGGGTTTGAACCTGCAAACCCGGTGTTTTATAATCATCCTGCCTCCACATCCCGTGTTGAAAGTGCAGGTGTGTACCACCACATGTAGCTCTTTATCATATTAATCTGAGAGTGTATATTTGAGGCCACCTTGTCCTGAAATAAAATTACAAATTTTGCTTTGTTATTATTTTGTTGGGGATAGGGCACAGGGTCTCATGCATGCTTGAAGAACACTGCACCACCAAGCTACACCTACAGCCATGAAGTTCTGATGTTTATCTGCTGCACATAGGGTAATATACTTACACCAGCTACCAGCCTTCAACTATTACTCCAGAAAACCAACATGTACTTGTGACAAAATCCAAAAATGAGAGCATTAATAAGTCGTCATTTTCTTAACCCACGGCCATTTATAGACAGTGGCCACTAAACACAAAAATAATGTGATAGTCTTAAAAGGTCCTCAGACAGCAAGCATGGTGGTGTGCACATACAATCCTACCACACAAGAGGGTGAGGCAGGATGTCTGCCATGAGTGTTGGGACAGCTTGGTCTATAGTGTTCCAGACCAACCTGACTACAGAGTGAGTGAGACCTTGACCTATGGTTTTTAATTCATGTTTATAATTCAGAATTTCCAAGACTGAGGCAGGAGAGGTGTTATGAGTTTGAGGCTAACTGGGCTCTATATAGCATGAGATCCTGTCTCCATAAAAACAAACCAACAAACACAAATGCTTCTCCTTAAAAGTAGTCCTCAGAGACGGCGACAGTGAGATGACTCAGCAGTTTAAGGTCCTTTCAACCAATCCTGAAGAAGACCTGAGTTCAAGCCATAGGACACACATGGTGGAAGAAGATTGTCAAGCATGGACAAACACACACAAATAAATAAATACTTCTGAAAATGTTTAAAAGCCCTCAGCAGGAGGGAAAATTAACTCTGACCAAGTTGAACATCATATGTAAATTAAAACAGAAGAAAAAAAAAACCCTTAAACCTGAGGGAGTTGAAACCTACTCAGTGGCTGAGCACTTACATAACATGTGCAAGGTCCTGGGTCTGAAAACCAGAGCTCATGCACACACTAACTCACACACACACACATACACACACACGTGCATGCACTCACACACACATACACACACGTGCATGCATTCACACACACACATACACACACTGTTTGGTTAATCATGTTACAATTGACTGGATTTGGAATCACAGAGACTGGAGTGGGTCTTTAAGTGTGTTTCCAAAGAGCTTAACTGGGAGAGGCAGAGCTAACCTGGGTGTGAGCGGCGCCATCTGGATCCCCGATCCTACAGAATGGAGAAAGAGGGCTGAGTGCCAGCATTCATTTCCTGACTGTGGACACAATATGACCTGGAGCCCACGCCACCATGCCTTCCCTGTCATGATGGACTTTACCCTCCAACCATGAGCCGACATAAATCTTCCTTAAATTGTTCTCCTCGAGTATGTAAGTAAAGAAAAGGAGCTCACATAAATGAGAGGGAAGAAATAAAAAGTAGAGCTGGGTGTGGTAGCTCATAGCTATAATTCCAGCATTGGGAGGTTGAGACCAGGGGATTGCTGTGAGTCTGTGGCCTCTCTCAAAAGATAAAACAACAAGGAGCTGAAGTGATGTGTCAACAAGTAAAAACACTGGCTGTTTTTCTAGAGGGCTCATGCTTGATGAACACGGCACCATCAAGCTACACCGCCAGCCAGAAAGCTTTGATGTGTATCTGCTGCACATAGGGTAATATACTTACACCAGCTACCAACCTGCAACTATTATTCCAGAAAACCAACATGTACTTGTAACAAAATCCAAATGAGAACATTAAGTACCACCCACATGGTAGCTCACAACCATCTTGAATTCCAGTTTCAAGGGACCTGATGCCTTCTTCTGGCCTCTGAGGACACCAGGCAAGCCTGCAGTGCACAGACATACACACAGATAAGACATCCATGTGCATAAAAGTAAATTTTTAAAAATTATAAAATAAAAGAAATAAAACAAGGAAGGGAAAAGCCAGGGAGTGGCGGTGCACACCTTTAATCCCAGCACTCTAGAGGCAGAGGTAGGGGGATCTCTGTGAGTTTGAGGCCAGCATGGTCTAGAGAGTGAGTTCCAGGTAAGGCTCCAAAGCTACACAGAGAAACTCTGTCTCAGTGAGAGAGAGAGAGAGAGAGAGAGAGAGAGAGAGAGAGAGAGAATGTAACCTTTGGATCACGAAGCCTCTGCACTTGGGAATGGAGTAATCCAGTCATGCTTTTGTGGATTAATGGGTTATAGAGGGAGTAGCTTTTCTTTGAAAGGACTCTCTCTGGCATGTGTTCAGGATCTCACCATGTGATGCCCTGGGCCATGTCATGACCCAGCAGGATGGCCCTCGCCAGTGCCAAGCAGATGCTAGTGGCACCAGGTTCTTGGACTCCCATCATCCTTCGGAATTCTGAGGTAAATGAACCTCTGAAGGGAGGCTTACAAATTGCTCTGTTCTCTGGCGTTCAGTTATAGCAATAGAAAACAAACCACTAAAATTCACTGGGCAGTACATTTAAGATCTATGCAATTTACCATATGTAATTATACCATAAAGTCCTATGATCACTCAATATAACCTCCCTGAAGGAACCTACAACCTATGAAGGAAGCAGACTACAAAGAACTCCATAGGAGTCAGAGCCGCAATAAAGACTTAGAACACAGTACTCAATTGGTGGAACACTCACTTTCAGCATCCTGAATGGAATGGCTGGTAGAAGTGCATTTATGGGTACAAAGAGAAAGTACATGGACAATTGTTATTTGAAGATAACAAACTCTTCCTACAAAACAAGTGAACAGAGGATGCCATTTGTATAACATGTACAAGATTCTGTGTTTGATTCCTGGAACTGTCAATAAAAGAAAGGAAGGGAGGGAGGGAGGAAGGGGAGGGAGGGAAAAGGAAAAAAAATGATGGGAGATATTTCCAAAGCCTGAATCACTTAAGGTTCAGGCATCCATGCCGCAGACTTTCCCCTTGAGGCCATGGTGCAGAACCCCAGCTGTCAAGGGTCGGGGTTGGGGTCAGGGATGGGGTCAGGGATGGGGGCTGGTTCAATACTCCTGCCTTTTGATGGGACTGCAAAGGTCCAATCAAGTCTAAATCTTTGCTATTCCGGGTCAGCTCCACCTCAAAGAAAAGGCAGAAAGCAACTGCAAGCTTCTGCCGGATCCACCCACAGCCAGCCTAGAGGTAAGCATTCATTAGCAACAAACTAACCACACTAAGTAACACATGTTACTTAGGTAGCACGTGCCTAGGTAGAGGAGCCAGTTGTATCTATGTAGAGCAGCCAAGACAAGCTTGCTTCAAATTCAAAGAATTCAAATTCTTGATCTTTCCTTTTCAGCAAAACCAGCAACCTGAGCCGGACATGACGATACACGCCTCCCAAGGCTGAGGCAGGAAGATTAATGGCTTCAAGTTGCAGGTCAGCCTGGGTTACACACCAAAACCCTGCCTCGAAAACACAAACACAACCCAAATAAGGACCCGGAGTGAGTGACCTGGCATGCTGGGTAGCAGCAAAGCCCGCCTCTAACCTCATCAGAGAGAGAGGGGACAACAGTTTCCCACACACACCATCATGCCTGGAACACCATCGAGCTATTGGTTCCCTTCGTCCTCCCACCAGTTGTTCCGTCCCAGTGCTGTGGTCGAGGTGCTAGGCACAGGGAGGGAACACCCTGAGAGAGATGCGAGCTGAATATTTGAGATGGCAGAGGGGAGGCTTCTGCAGGGAAGAATAGGGGACAACCCAGACAAAAGCACTCACAGAGAGCAAGGAAGGATGCAAATATGCGAGGAAGGGGAAGAAGCTGGAACCAATGTGCAGAAAATCTTTTTTTTCCCCCTCTTGGATAAATAGCTCTCTTCTGGACAGAGTTTCTCTGAGGCTTGACACAGAAAGCCTCAGAGGTCACAGGCCTGAGGCAAGTAAGTGACCTGCTTTGTTTACACAGGAAAATGTCAACGGTCAGGAATGTTGGGGCTAGGGAAATGGTTCAGTCAGCAAAGTGTCTGCTGTGCAGGCAGAAGGAACTGAGTTCAGATCCCCAGCACTGGCACAAAAGCTGGGCACAGTGGCTCAGCCATTTGTAACCTCTCAGTGCTAGGCAGAGGGGGACAGAGAAGGAAAGAGCCCTAGAAGTCATTGGCTAGCCAGCCTAGCCAAATCAGTGAGCTCCAGGCTCAGTCAAAGACCCTAAGCTCAAAACAGTAAGGTAGAGATAGGAGAGCACCCGGCAATGAGTAGTCGCCTTCACCTGCACTTAAAATACATGTGCATAAAACAGTAAGGTAGAGATAGGAGAGCACCCGGCAATGAGTAGTCGCCTTCACCTGCACTTAAAATACATGTGCATGGACACACATGTGCACCGGTATGTATATACACGTCCACATGAATCACACACACACACAAATCAAAGCAAGGTTACATAACACTGGATCTGATTTAGTAGCAACAACTATATGTACTTTGGGGAGTGGGGGGGGGTGCACGCCTTTAATCCCAGCACTTGGGAGGAAGAGGCAGGCGGATCGCTGTGAGTTCGAGGTCAGCCTGGTCTACAGAGAGGGTTCTAGGATAGCCAGGGCTACACATAGAAACCCTGTCTTGAAAAAGAAAAAAGAAAGAAAAGAAAACAGAGAAAAGAAGGGACTGCTATACTCAGTGCCCTGAGGACCCCCTAAAAGGTCCCAAGTTTTTCACTGAAGCGGATACAGCTAAGAATGTCCTGGCAGCACTCAGCATGTTCCTCGGGTGTACTATTAAAAGTCCTGGCTTTGTGTGCTATACGGGACGCATACAGAATCCTGATTTAGAATTTGAACTTAGTCTAGGACTACTGCAGCTATCAGCATAAGTCCCAGACCCCAGCCGGGCCCGCTATTCCCTTTGCCTGGGTGGTAGGGTAGTGTAAGTAAGGGCCACCCAGAGTGGGGTCAATCCCTGTCAAGCTTTGCAGAACTCCCAAGTTCCCTCCAACTCGGGACCGCCCAGCCCCCCCTCTTTTCGGGGAGCTGCTCGGGGTACCTGAGAGGGCGGACACAGTGCCATTTCGAGTTCTGCCAAGGCCGAGAGAACAGCGTCCGGGGTCCCTGCGCCCCCAGGCTCGCGATATACAGCCTCCCGAGGCGCAGCATCCCGAGGTAGACAGTCATGGTTCTCTTCCGCCGCAGGTCCCGGCCCGGAATAAACTTTGAAAGTGAACAAGGCGGGGGCTAAAGAAGAAGAAAACGGCGAGGAGGCGGGAGGGTCGCTCTGCCTATGGGGTGAGGAGGACTGAGTCCCCGCGGGGCGGGGCGGGGCGGGGCGAGGAGAGGCCGGGAAGTGGTGACTCCGCGTCCAGAGCCACCTTCGCGTGGGAACGGCAGTCCTCCAATCCCGCCCTGGAAGAACTACCCCTGTTTCTCTTTGTTTTTGTTTTCGGGGATCCCAAATCTCGCTCTGCAGTACGATACAAGGCCTTCCCGGAAACATCACCCGGCTAAGATTGGAGGGCCGAGGAGTTTGACAAACAGGAAACCAATCAGGAGTCTATAATAAGCCAAATAGCAACTTCAAGGCTTATGGGTCCCGGGTGCCCGGTAGATCGTGGGTCACGTGGGGACTTTACGGGTGGTGAACTACAGAGCGAGTGACCCTGAGGCCTGCCAGCTGGAACAGAGGGCCTCTGGGAAGAGGAGAGGCCGTCGGAATTAACCGGTCTGATGGGTGAGCCCCTCTGTTCCCTGGAATCGGGGATCTAGTAAGGCCCAAGGCCAGGTATCGGCGTTAGTTCAACCCCGTACCTCTCGTGGCGTCCTCCCTTCTGAGAAGAGTACCCGGTAGACAAGATCTGGTGGCATCAGGGACTGGAGTCTGTTGGATCCTGCCCTCATTTCTACCTTAGCTTGGGGCCTGAAGCATAATTTCCTTAGCTCCAAAGGACCGAGACTTGCGAGAGACTCAACACTCCAGCTGTGCCCTCTGGGTTATAGTCTAGCTTGTAACGCAGAAAGGATGAGCATCAAGACTTAGAAGAAATGACTGCCAGTTTCTGGATCTTGGCACTGGGTTAACCAGACTGGTACAAAACTCCCACAACTTCTAGTCCCACGTTGTCTTGACCAATCTCTTCTCCAGAGGGAGAAGAAAGGTCCTGGCAGGTGGCTTCCTCTGTCTTGACTTGGAAATGAAGAAAGGCAGGCAGGGAGAAACGTTTGGCTGAGGGCGGAGGTTGGCCCAGTGAACCTTTGCCTTTATCTGGGAATCCTGGTTCAGCTGTGGTCGTGAGTAATCCAGCTGCTCCCTCTTTGATCTCCAGAGTGACTGCAGATCTATCTCTCTGGCAGCTTTTGAGGGGACGGGGAGATCTGTGTTCCACTGGAGAACCGGTCAAGACCAGAGACTTTGAAGAGCTGGCTTGAAAGGGTGTGCCCTCCAAATTAAGTTCGTACCCTGGCTTCTGAAGGCCCAGCTCAGGGAATGAGAGGTGCTGACAGCTATCCCAAGTTCCAGATCCAAGCCCTGCCTGGAAGTGTTGGTAGATGACCCTGGGCCAATCGTTGACCCCTTTTGGATAAATAATTGCCCTGGCAAAATGAAGGGTACATTCTGGTCCCTAGGACCCTTTCACTTCCTGACTACTCTGAGTGAGACTTGGGCTCGTGTGTGTATGGGGGTGGGGTGGGGTGGGGTGGGGTGGTGGTGGTGGTGATGGTGGTGGTGGTGGTGGTGGAGGAGGAGGTAAGGAGATGAGTTTTCTGTCATTCTGCCTGTGCTATGAGCTAGCCTGGGGAAGCAAAGCTTTTATTCCCTTCCCTTTGCTAATATCCTTTCCTTCTCTACTTCAAAAGTGGACTCATAGATAAGCACGGTGTCAACCACCTGTGATCCCAGCCAAGGAGAAAGGGGCAGGGTGGATCAGGAACTCAAGATCATCTTCAGCTACACAGAGGGGGCCTGAGGCCAGCCTGAGGTAGAAAGAGGGGGGGCTCATAATGTCAACATGAAGTAGCACTTTTTTTTTGAGACAGGGTCTTGTACAGCTCAGGCTGACCTCATTCTGTATATATACTAAGATGAACTTGAACTTTGAGCCTCATGCCTCCTTTTGTTTCCTTGGATTACAGACATGCAACACACCAGCTAATTTTATGTGATCTGTACATATACAGTGTACATGTACACAAAGGGCATCAGAAGAGAACTTATTGAAATTGATTCTCTCCTTCCACTTTGTGGGTCCAGGGGATTAAACTCAGGTTATCAGGCTTGGTTGGAAGCACCTTTACCCACTGAGCCATCTGTGGGCTGCTACTGTTTCTTTCTTCCTTCCTTCCTTTTTTCTTTCTTTTTTTTTCTTTTTCTTTTCCTTTCTTTCTTCTTTCTTTCTTTCTTTCTTTCTTTCTTTCTTTCTTTTTTTTTTTTTGAGACAAGGTATTATGCAACCCAGACTGATTTCAGACTTACTAGGTAACTAATGCTGGTATTGAACTCCTGATCCTCTTCCTCCTAGTCCAAAGTGTTGGGATTATAGGTCTGCCAACATGGTCTCCTGTGTCCAAAGATTTTAATCACAGAGAACAGAATACAATGTTTATAGCCTTGGAAACCATCCTAGTTGGAATAGTAAAGGAGAGAAGGAGGGAAGTGGGGGCCAATATTTTTACATTATAAATTGTGTGTTGCAGGCCTGGCAATGTAGATAGGTAATACCAGCTGCTCTAGGGAGATTGAGGCAGGAAGATTGAAAAGGTCAAGTCCCGTCTGGGCAATTTAGAAAGATCCTGTCTCAAATTAAAAGGAACCTAGACATGGTGATGCATGCCTCTAGTTCCAGCATTTCATAGGCCAGCAGCTCTATGAGTTCAAGACCAGCATGGTCTACACACACAAAAAAAAATCTTGTCTTGAAAAAAACCCAAAAAGTAAAAATAATGGAGTATGTGTTTAGCATTTTGAAAGTCCCATGTTCACCAGGCAGTAATGGTGCACACCTTTAATCCCAGCACTCGGGAGACAGAGGCCAAAGGAGTTCTGTGAGTTCGAAGACAGCCTGGTTTCAGGACAGTTCCAGGACAGGTTCCAAAACAACAGAGAACCCCTGTCTCAAAAAGAAACCAAAAGAAAAGAAAGCCCCATGTCCAATCCCTAGCACCATACACACTCATGGGGACACCCTTATGTAACAGGAGGAGCGGGCTGCTTGTTGTCCCAGCTGCCTGGCTATCTTACACCCGAAATAATCACACAGAAACTGTATTCATTTAAACACTGCCTGGCCCATTAGCTCTAACTTCTTATTGGCTAATTCTTACATCTTAATTTAACCCATTTCTATTAATCTGTGTATCGCCACATGACTGTGGCTTACCGGCAAGATTCTAACCAGCGTTCGTCTCATGCAGGAGATCCATGGCGTCTGCCACTCTGCCCTTCTTCCCAGCAGTCAGTTCTGTCTACTCCTCCTACCTAAGTTCTGTCCTATCAACTAGGCCAAGGCAGTTTCTTTATTCATTATCCAATGAAAGCAACACACAAAAAGAAGGAACTCCTACACCACCCCTAGACAAATGTCAGCCAGTCAGGGGTCCTAAAATCTCAGAAACCTCTCATCCCCACCTTTACTACTATAAAACCCAATTCTAATTAAGCTTGGGGCTCTTTGTTTATTCCAATACATTGAACATGCAGAGAGACTGAGTTTGTAAACTTGCTTAAAATAAAGGCTCTTTGCTTTTACATACAGGACTCGGTTCCCTTGTTGGCTTTTGCGGGGACTTCGCGGATTTGGGAATAACATTATCCACAATAGCAGAGGCAGGAGCTTCCAAAATGTGAAATAGTCATATGCTATTTTATTATTCATATGCTATTTAGTCTTATGCAAAATTGTTCATAAAGGACAGGCTGGGCATTATGGAACATACCTTTAATCCCAGCTCTTCAGAGGTAGAGACAGGCTGATCTCTGTGAGTTTGAGACCAGCCTGGTCTACAGAGCAAGTTCCAGAACAGGCTCCAAAGCTATAGAGAAAACTTGTCTCAAAAAAACAAAAATAAATAAATAAAGACTAGGCACAAACCCTCTTATTAAGGCTGAACACGTCAACCCAGTGGGAGGAAAGGATCCCAAGAGCAGACAGAAGAAGCAGAGACACCCCAGCTCCTACTGTTAGAAGTCTCACAAAAACCTCAGCTAAACAACCACAACATATATGCAGAGGACTCAGTGCAGATCCATACAAGTTCAATGATTGCTGCTTCAGTCTATGTGAGGCCCTATGAGTCCTGCTTAGTTGATTCTGTGGACTGTGTTCTCGACCCCTCAGGTTCCTACAATCTTTTCTCCCCCTTTTCTGTGGGGCTCCCCAAGCTCTTCCTAATGTTTGGCTGTGGGTCTCTGCATTTGCTCCCATCAGCTGCCTGAGGAAACCTCTGTGATGATGATTAGATTAGACACTGACCTATGAGTATAGCATGATATCATTAGGAATCATTTCATTGACTTTGTTTTATTTGTTTGTTTGTTTGTTTTTGTTTTTTATTTTTGGCTAGTCATGTTTGGTTCTACCCTAGGTCTCTGGGCCATCCAGTTTTCAGCCACTCTCACAAGCTCTGAATCACCATTGTCTCAGCACATCTTGCAGGCAGGACAGGTTGTAGAGCAAAGGTTTTGTGGCTGAGTTTTTGTGCTATTTCCACCATTGGAAGCCTTGCTTGGTTACAGAAAATGTCCAGTTCAGGCTCCTCTGTGTGGCCCTGGCTGTCCTGGAACTCACTGTGTAGACCATGCTGTCCTCAAACTCACAGATATCCTCCTGCCTTTGGCTCCTGGGTGCTGGGATTAAAGGCGTGCATCGCCACTGCCTGGCTTTATTATATTTTTTATTATTTTATGTGGATTGGTATTTTGCATTATCTGTGTACCACATGAGTCCTTGGTGTCAGAGGAGGCCAGAAGAGGGCAGATCCCGTGGAACTGGAGTCACAGATGGTTGAGAACCACCATTCAGGTGCTGGAATAGAGCCCAGGTCTTTTGGAAGAGCAGCCAGTACTGCTGAGCCATTGTTCTAGCCGATTTGTTGTTGTTGTTGTTGCTGTGTTTTGTTTTTGTCTTTTGAGTTCTGTGAATTCATTACTGACCTTACTTATTATATAGCCCAAGCTAGTCTCAATTTCACAGCTTCCCTCAACCTCCAGGGTGCTAGCATTGCAGATGTGACCTACCACTATTTTTTTTTTGTTGTTCTTGTTTGTCTGGTTGTTTTCTTTTTTATTTATTATGTATTTCTTCCATGTATGCTTGCATGCCAGAAGAGGGCACCAGATCTCATTACAGATGGTTGTGAGCCACCATGTGGTTGCTGGGAATTGAACTCAGGACCTCTGGAAGAGCAGTCAGTGCTCTTAACCTCTGAGCCATGTCTTCAGCCCGACCTACCACTATTTGTGTGCTGTGTCAGAAAACAGGCAAACACATTTGTGCCTTTTTATAATCAGAACTGATGGAACCCACAGTTTATTAAAAAAAAATAAACTCACAAGGTGCATCACTTTTATTGGCAGCAATTTGCCAAGTCTCCCTCTCTTTGACAAGCTGAAGAAAACACAGATTCTTGTATTACAGACTTTTGTGGTTGTGTGGTGTGTATGTGTTCATATATGTGGACATGTATGCACACATAGGAGCCAAAGGTCAACGTCAGACATGTTCTTTTCTGGTCTGGGAAAATGATCTCTACCCTGTCACTTGTATTTTAAATAAACGCTGATTGGCCAGGAGCCAGGCAGGAAGTATAGGTGGGGTGACCACGCAGGAAGTAGAGGTGGGGCAATGAGAATCCTGGAAGGAGGAAAGTTTCAGTCTGCAGTCGTCATCCAGACACAGAGGAAGCAAGATGTGACTGCCCCGCCAAAAAAGGTACCAAGCCATGTGGCTAACACAGACAAGAATTATGGGCTAATACAAGTTATAAGAGTTAATAAGAAGCCTGAGCTACTAGGCCAATCAGTTTATAATTAATGTAGACCTCTGTGTGATTTCTTTGGGACTTAACAGCTGCAGGAACTGGGCAGGACAGAAACCGCAGTCAACACTTTTCTCTCCACCTTTTTCTTTCTTCAAAATATATTTTCTTTATTCTCTGATAATTTCATGCATGTATACAGTGTATCCTATCCTATCCTCCCTAATTTCTCCCTCCCACCCTCCCTCAGCATCCCCCACTGCATCCTCCTCCTGCTGGGATGTTGATGTCTGTCATCCAGGTTTTATGCAGGTAACCACAGCATCTGTGAGTTTGTTGACGACTATGTACTGAGCCGAAAGCAGCATCCATGGCAGTCCTCCACACTCTCTGACTTCTACAGCCTTTCATTCCACAGTGTCCCCTGACCCTCAGGATTGGGGGGTGGCTTCATATAAATGTCCCCCTTGGGGCATTTTGTGGGTGCTGGGAATCAAACTTGAGTTCTCAGGAAGAGCACAGTGCTCTAAACTGTAGGGTCCACGGGTCTACCCCTCCTGTCAGGGTTCATCTTGAGGACAGATTCTGGCCAGACATCTTGTTGCATATATGCTTACAAAATGGCTGTAAAGAGTTTAAGAGGCCATAGCAAATCCCTAGGACTTTCAAAGATCTTGAGAAGCCAAAACTGGCAGCTGATAGGAATACAGGAAGAATCTCTACCTTGACAAGATAACAAGCCCAGGCAGAGGGGCAGAAAGGAATGCTGGTGTAGGTGAGAATCAGGCTGCTGCTTGGTCATAGATTTGAGTAAAGCTACAGAATTAAGTCTAGCTGCAGAGAGGAGGTGTGGGACCATGGAGGATCAGGTGCATTGGTCAAGACCTGGTCCAGATAGACGGATGGATGCAGATTAAGACAGGTGAACAGGAGGACTGGCAGAGGGAAGTGGCATAGGCTGCTTCAACAGTGGAGGTTGAGCAGAACTGAAATCCCTGGGGCAGTGAGGAGTTCTCTGGCCATCAATTTTTTGAGTGTGTTTTGTATTTTTATATGTATGGGTATTTTGGCTGTGTGTATATCTATGCCCTATGTGCGGTACAGTGCCCAGGGAGGCCAGAAGAGGGCATCAGATCCCCTGGAACTGGTGTTCTATACACTTGTGAGCTACCTTGTGGGTGCTAGAATTGAGCCTGGTTCCCGTGAAGAAGCGGCCCGTATTCTTAACCACTGAACCACCTGTCCAGACCCCTGGCAATCTTTGAACATCCTCCAGGTGGCTCAGATGACAGGTCAGCAGGGCTGTCACCACCAGGGTTAGGTGTTTTCCTCTTTATGGGTTCTAAGCAAGGGAGTTGTGCCACTTTCTTAATCTGGCATGTTTGGTAAATTCTTGGACCTGATTTTCCTGATATGTTTTAAAAATGTTTTATGGTATTTTGTGCCTGAGTTGCCTGCCTTTCTGTCTGTGCACCATGTGCCTGCAGTGCCCACAGAGGCCAGAAGAGGGCATCAGATTCCATAGAACTGGAGTTATAGATAATTGTGAGTCATCTTGTGGGTGCTGGGAATCAAACTTGGGTTTTCAGGAAGAGCACGGTGCTCTAAACTGTAGGGTCCATAGGTCTACCCCTCCTGTCAGGGTTCATCTTGAGGACAGATTCTGGCCAGACATCTTGTTCCAATTTCCGGCTAAACATCTTGTTTGTTCCTGTGCTCCCTCTGCCACCCTGGTGGTTAGCTATAGGGCCATTGTTTACTCCATTTTGGGCTTGGTAATTTCCCACCTACTTGGGGGAAATTCCATTGTACAGCAGTTAGGTATATAAGGGATTTCCTAAACTTGAATAAACGGCATTTGGCATTATCTCCTCATGAATGACCCATGTCTTTTGTGTGTTCTTTTAATCTCCAGGCCCTTGTCCAGCTCATGAATGGTACAGTGGTGCGCAAACTTTACCATAGAGAGTAACAGAGGTGTTACAGTTGGAGACCCATCAGTGAAATTGGGAAGTAGGAGACCCTTGAGAGATCGCGCTCAGAAGGCTGGCCAGCATGTAAGAAATTGATGGTGAGGGTGAGTTGAAAATGGGTGCAATTAATTCTGTTCCAGCATTGATGGGCCAATTGACTGGCCAATTGATAGTTCTTTTAGAGAAGCAAGGCACTGGTATTAAAATTGAGACAGCACAAGAGATCATTAAAACAGTTTTAGAGTTTAGTCCCTGGTTTCTACAAGCAGGGGGCTTTAATTAATATTGTTGATTGGGAGCAGGTAAAAAAAAAGTACTAAAAGGGATATAGAAAAGGAAGAAGAAACTTTAGAAATGGAAATAGTACTGCTAAAAAAGAAATTAGAAAAAAAAGAAAGGTAGCTTTGCAGAGCCTGTCTTTCGGGAGGAGGTTGTAGTGGAGAAGTGAAATGCAGGAGGATTGCACTGATGCTGCAGGGTTTCCCCCACTGTAACCTTGGCATGTTGGCTGGCGCTGGAAAGTGCATGGGCTTAGCAGCACAGATTACATATGACCCTGCTGTTTATGCTCAGACAGCTGCGATAAAGCCTGGAAGGCTTTACCTAATACAGGAGCAGGGGAACAGCTTTCTGAGGTCCTTCAAGGACCCTCAAAACCTTAGCCTGAGTTTGTTGACCACCTGTTACAACTGGGGAATTGCATTTTTGGGGTTGTGAACACAGCTATGCCTGTCATAAAGCAATTGGCCTATGAAAATGCTAACAAATACTGTCAGGAGGCTATACACTCCCATAGAAATAGTTTAAATGACTATATCCAGTTATGCAGCGACATTGATGGCACTCATGTGATGGGACAGGTAATTGTTTCTGCCCTTAGGGGGGGTTTAGGTGGAGCTAGACCAAGGACTTGTCTTCAAGGCAGGCCACTGGGACCTTTCAAAAGGAATTGCCCTGTGGGTAAAGGGGCGGGTTGTCAGCCCAGGGGAAATTTGCTTTCAGTGTACTTGGAGACCTCAATTGGGTCCAGCCCAGTTTGGGAATTCCTACTGGAGCCTTAAAATTTTTTCCCTTCTCAGCATAGTCCTACTGGAGTTTTTTGGCAGCAAGGACCCATCCTATGAGTACTTGAACATGTGTCACCTGCAAAAATTGTTATGTCGTATCCATCTGCTGTGCTACGTGTTATACAGAAAGGGTATAAATTTAGTTTGCAAACCTTTGACATGTTACCTGATAAGGTTATTACACCATACACCCAGGCAGCAAAAATTTGGCTGCAAAATTTTGCTATAGATTGGGCCTTGTTTTTATGCACTAATCCCTGTAGGTTTGATAATCATTATCCTTCTGATAAGTTGGTCACCTTTTTCAAAAATCATCCCGTATGCTTCCCTAAAGTTATTTCTCTGCGACCTCTGGCAGGGGCTCTGAATGTGTTTACTGATGGGTCTTCCACCAAAAACTGTAAAAACAGACAATGGGCCAGCCTATACCAGCACTGGCTTTCCTAAATTTTGCTCTGAGTTCTCTATTTCTCATGAAACGGGAATACCCTATAATCCTCAAGGACAAGCTATAGTGGAGCGAGCGCATCATACACTCAAAGCCTATTTGCATAAAACAAAAAGAGGGAATATGGTTCCACCCCCAGAGACCATTCATCTTTTATTTTATACATTTAAAATTTTTTGACTGTTGATGACAGGACAGAGCCAAGAGATCAAATGGACACTGGTAAAGAATCCTCTGTTTCTGATGCCAGTGGGATTGGATATCCCTGTGTAGCCCTATTTCTTATCTACCAATTTTAGCACAGGTAAACCCTCTGTGCCTTTGGATACCACCCAAAATATTATCACGGAAATTTGGAAAATTCCTCAGTTATAGATACTTCTGTTAGCAGAATTCGCCCAGCTCCAGTCAATTGCTGCTGACTTGGGTCTTTGAGTTAGCCATGTGGCTAACATAGGCAAGAATAATGGGCTAATATAAGAGTTAATAAGAAGCCTGAGCTAATGGACCAATCAGTTTATAGTTAGTGCAGACCTCTGTGTGATTTCTTGGGGACTTAACAATTGTGGGAACCAGGCAGGACAAAAAACCTCAGACAACAATATTTAGCTTACCATGGCTGACTCCTACATATCCAGCGAGAAGAGATTTTGGCATTACAGCATTCATATTGGCAGCCATTGCTGTGGCTGCCACAGAGGCTATGACTGCTGGACTTGCCATTAGTCAGTCAGTTGCTTCTGCTAGCACAATGGATACCTTATCAGGGCAGGTTGCAAATGCCTTGGCCACTCAGAATAAATACTGTAGTTAAATTTGCAATTGGTTTTGGTTCAAGACCACTGTAAGGTTACAACTTAACAGATACAGTAAAAATGCTTAATGCTACTACTATTCATGGACCCTGGAGTGCACAATTTAAAAATTGGCTCATAAGATTATTCTAGTTAACAATACCAGGGTTCTTCACACCAGCATTGAGACCTTACTAAAAGGGCTCCAATTTACGGGCAGACTCATTAAGGATTGAGTAGGCACAGCCTCCTTAGGAGTGCTTACATGTGCTGGTGCATCATCTTCATGGTTTCATGGCGCCAGAGCCAGAGACAAGTTCCGATCAATGTTGCCACTTGGCAAGTTCTCTTAGCTATTGCTCCAGAGGATCTTTTAGCACGATTGGTGATGGGTGACTAGTGAGCCAATGGTGGGAAAGGTTTTGACCTGGACACTGTCTCATGATTCCCTGACGTCCATTGCCACCTAGCACAGGTCTAGTCATGTATTTTATATAAAAGGGGGACCTGTAGGACCCACGGGGTTCATCTTGAGGACAGTTTCTGGCAAGATAGTTTGTTGCATTTTCTGGCTAAACATCCTGTTTGTTCTTGTGCTCCCTCTGCCCCCCTGGTGGTTAGTTATAGGACCATTCTTTACTCCATCTTGGATGTGGTAATTTCCCACCTGCCTGGAGGGACTTCCATTGTGCGCAGTTAGGTATACAAGGGATTTCCTAAGCTTGAATAAATGGCATTATCTCCTCACAAGTGACCCATGTTTCTTGTGTGTTCTTTTAATCTCCAGCCCCTTGCCCGGCTCACAAACAGTACAGTGGTGCACAAACTGTACCATAGAGAGTAACACAGGTGTTACACTAAACCACTGAGACATCTCTTCAGCCCCTCTTGATATGATTTCAATATGTTTTTATGTTCCTACAATCTCAAATTACCCCCAATAAATTTATAGGGTGGCAGTCTTTCTATTCCTAACTTGTCATTTATCCATTTATACATTGTGATGTATCCATTCAGGGGGCAAAGTGGACATGTTCAAAATGGAGTCAGATGCTGCTGCAAAATGAAAATTCTCAGGGCAAGACACAGCCTGAAAAAGTACTGCTTTACAGTCGGGCAGTGGTAGCACATGCCTTTAATCCTAGCAGGCAGAGGCAGGCAGATCTCTGTGAGTTCAAGACCAGCCTGGTCTACAAAGCAAGTTCCAGGCCAGCTAGGACTGTTACACAGAGAAACCCTGTTTCAAAAACCAAAACAAAACAAAAGGTACTACTTTACACTATGCAGAGTAATAGGGAGCAGTGCAAAGCCTCAAAAGCCTCAGGCTGATGTTTGATAAGGTTGCTGTTATGCCCAAATTCGCAAAGTCCCCCAAAAGCCAACAAGGAGACCGAGTCCCATATGTAAAAGCAAAGAGCCTTTATTTTATACAAGTTTTCAAACTCGTTCTCTCTGCATGTCCAATGCATTGGCATAAACGGAGAGCCCCGAGTGTAGCATGCGGGCCTGCTTTGTTGGGGGTTTCTGTCCTGCCTGGTTCCCACAGCTGGTAAGCCCCAAAGAAAATCATGCAGAGAGTCTACATTAGGTTATAAACTGATTGGCCCATTAGCTCAGGCTTCGTATTAGCTCTTATAATGTATATTAACCCATTATCCTTGTCTATGTTAGCCACATGGCTCAGTACCTTTTTCAGTGGGGCAGGTCACATCCTGCTTCTTCCATGGTCTGGACAGGACTGCGAGAGAGCTTCCTTCTTCCCAGAATACTCCTGTTCTCATTGTCCCACCTCTACTTTCTGTCTAGTTTTCCCGCCTATACTTCCTACCTGGCTACTGGCCAATCAGTGTTTATTTAAAACATAATTGACAGATAGAGAATTGTTCTCCCGCACCACCCGAGCTCAGTTAGAATTGGGTTTTTATAGTAGTAAAGGTGGGGGTGAGGGGTTTCTGAGGTTTAGGACCCCTGATTGACTGACATTTGTCTGGGGTGTCCTGGTGAGTGTGTACTGACAGGTGGTTCTATCTACAGTGGTTGGAATATTAGGCATTTCTGTTCTTGGGTGGTGGTCATGTAGTCTCAGCTTGTGGTTTTTCCTGCAACCAGGTATTGCTTTAGAGTTGAGACTCAGGCAGGCCTTTATTAAATGTATCGATGGCTGAGTCCTACTCTGGCAGGTGATAATGGTTAGAGTAAAGAACTTCTTTTGGGTGATCTGTTCATATTTAGCTTATCATGGTTGGCTCCTTCATTTCTCCCTTCAAAAGCACTGATGACAGGACCCAATCTTGGGTCCTGCTTGCCCCTGGTTTTAAGGAGGTATGAAACTACTTAAATTAATAAATCCATTCATTGACAACTCTGGACCTATTTTTTTTTTAGCATATCAACAGGCACTATAGGTAGTTATCTTGTCCCCCATGCCAGGGAGTTTTCCCTTGTCTCAGCCTTTCAACCTATTTTGGTCAGGGAGCATGGGGCTGCTTGTTCCTTTTCGCAACTGCTTCAAGCTTACATTGGGGCTTTGTTATCCGGGCCCAAGCAGGTTGAAAGGCTAGCCAAAGTAGCAAGGAAATTTAGGCAATGGGGCACTCATCAGACTTTGTTGAAGGGACAGGGCGCGTTCATATCAGCTGGACTTGTCCACATCAGCTTTCAGGAAGTGTAGGGCTCGCCACCATTCAGAGCAGGTTGTAGTCAGCAACTGATGTTTAGATGCATCTGCCAGCCAAGTGGAAGCCTATTGAGATAAGTTTAAACTGGGAACAGAAGTTAAAATTTAGAAAAAGAGCAGATAACTGATGTTTGTAAACAGGAGGTATAGACTCATACCTTTGAATCCTAGCTAATAAGTTCGCTATGGCTTTGTGGAAGAATCTGGATACCTTTCTCTATTAAACTGACATTATAACTGCCCTAGCCATTAATACTATAAGAGATCGCAGAAGGATAAATAAAGTTTTTATGAGTACAGGCTAAATAGTTTTTAAATCTATTAAAAATGACAGGGACCAGAGTCCATAAACAGTTAGTCATACCCAGGTCTCCATAGCATTGGAGGCAGAAGTATCCAGAACAGTGGTCTTACTGTCTAAGCCAGGCCCATAAAGTGAACTTTTTCTTTTCCTATGGAAGAGGGACATGGAAGAGACTGACCTTATTTTGTCTAGGAAAAAGTGGTGCAATCAATTCTCCAAGGTCCTGCTGTTTGTCCACAGTCTTTTTTTAAAATTTATTTATTATGTATACAATATTCTGTCTGCATGTATGCCTGAAAGTCAGAAGAGGGCACCAGACTTCATTACAGATGGTTATTAGCCACCATGTGGTTGCTAGGAATTGAACTCAGGACCTTTGAAAGAGCAGGCAATGCTCTTAACCTCTGAGCCATCTTTCCAGCCCCTTGTCCACAGTCTTGACTGGGTCCTGGCAGCAGGTGTTGCACTGGGACATCTTGCCCAGTGGTCAGAGTCATCGTAATCCAGGTGGAGACCTCATGGTGTCTCATAATCTTCTTTGGGGACCTTGGGTTACTGCTAGGATCTTGGAGTCTCAATCGAACATAATAAGCTTTTTAATCATTATCTTAGTTTCAATACAAAAATTTATGACTCAGTTTATCCAAATAGCTTAAACCCAACAAAGTTAGCAAAGACAAGGAGGCTACAACTGCAGTTTTGTCTATATTGTGAATCTCAATTTAAACATCTGACATGCAGGTGGTCCCAGACTACCCCTGTACAACAACTTCCAATGGTTTATAGGCTTGGACACTGTTCCAAGCCCTCTATCAAACTGCTTAGGTCATTGTCTTCTGCATCACAAGAAAAGAACATTTCTGTTTCTGGTTAGCTTTTGGTGCTTATGGCTCTGACCCTAATTTTTAGCCTTTTATTTTAAGTTTAAATATTAACAAAAGAAAACATAATATTATGCAAAAATCTATCCCAATCCAAACTATCTTGGAGATTTGTTAGGCCCACTCCACATGGTCACCTTTAGTCAAGATGGCAGTGAAATCATGTGGCATCCATTTTTTTAAAAAAACTTTAGCAAAACAGTAATTTTAAATGGAATTATGCCTTATGGGTTTTTTTTAATTACCCATGCACAGATTTTAAGTAAATAAAACATGGGTCTAACAAAGGAAGAGCCATAATCCAATTTTAGAGCCAGCTTTTTAATAAAAAAAAAAACCCAGCATATAGCAGTTTTAACATTATCTATACCCAAAAGTCATCTGAATTTCTGCTAACCCAAATTCAGTAACCAAAGCTTAGTGATAAATTTCTGAAGTCAGGCCCATAAATGTGGCCACAGCAGTGATGGGTGGCAGAGACAGCAAAAATAGCCAGACCATTTCTGTCTCAGCTCCATGCTTGCAAGAAAACTTACATAGACTAACTTTTTAACAAAACAAGCACATTCAGTATTTGCATGTATGAGAAACCACAGCAAACATAGTTTTCATCCCCTTTTGACCTTTTATAACTTTTTATATTGTATGGCTACAATATTTTAAACAAGAACAGAAACATGCATATATTATGATAAGAAAAAACCTTTAAATTTGCATCACATAAAATCCTGTACCAGTGTGAAACATTTGAGACCAACAGTTGTTTTTTTTTTAAATATACATTAACCAATAATAATTTGTAACCAGCCCCTATAAAATTTGACAGATATTTATAACACATTGGATCTGAATGATCAAAGCAGCTCTGTTGGAGGGAGGTCTGGCTGTAGTGTCACAACACCTATAGCCAAGTCCTTGACCGCAGAGCCAAACCTTGGTCAGGTTTGACCAGAAGTTGAGGCACGCAGCCCCCAGGGCAGGTGGAGGAACTCATCCACCAGCATGGAAGGGGGCAGGGTGGTGTGCAGCATGGGGGGAAAAGATTGTTAACCTTTCCAAGTCATAGCAATTAACCACAGATTCTCTGTTCAGTGTTTGAAATCCTATTGGGGTACATCAGCCCCCTACAACTGTGGCCGGCAGCCTTGCTACATTGCAACAACAAGGCTGCATAGCCCAGCCACCCAGCCACACAAGCATGCTGCCCTGCAGCCTAGTGCTTGGGGCCAAAACTGACTCCTTTTCATGAAACGTTTAAGGTGGCAGATAGAGGTTATTTGTCTTATCTCTTTTAGGAAAATATACCCCTATGCTTATGGCCCTATCTCTAAAGTCCTGTAAGTGATCACAATATCAAAGTTGAAATGGATTTGCTGCGGGTCCCCAGCAGCTTGCTGTGGGGTCAAGACCATGTGGCAGGTCCCCAAACAAAGGTGGCTAGTCCCCAGCCATGTGGCGGCTGGCTGGTCCCCAGCAAGCCATGTGGGCAGGCGGTGGGTGGAAGGTACAGAGATAGGCATGCCATGCAGAGTGAGGTTGGATATTTATTCAGGGGGTTGTGGAGGGGGAAGGGAGAAGGGGAGAAGAGCATAGAGAGAGAGAAGAGAGAGACAGAAGCGGGTGAAGGGGAGAAGTGGGGAGAGAGGCAGAAGCTGCCTCTCAGAGAGGAAGATGGAAAAGAGAGAGAACTCAGGCTGGAAGCTGAAGATCAGCTTGCCTCAGTGGATGGGGGAGGGAGTGGGCATGGCTTGTCTCTTAAAGAGACAGATTATTACATTCCCATATCTTTTTTATAATAAAAAAGCAGGCGGTTAGGCACCACAGGTCAAAGGAATTGGGGTGGCAGATTCTCAAGACTGCTTCCTGCTTATTTGTGGGCATCATCTTTGGGGGGAACCTGAGAAGGCTGGGTGCTAGTCACATCCTGGCATAGCTGGTTTCTTTGCTCCTGTCCGGTGTTTGTGGCATGGAAATGTCTGGTGTCTCTTATACCTGTTTAAGGTGGATCCTTCAATTTGGCTTCCTGGAACTCACAAGAATTCTTTGGGTTTGTGAAAACAGAAGTTTTAGACATATACCTTGTATAAACAGTAGCATATTTATGTCAGAATGACTGTGACAGATATTTTTGCACAATGAAAAGTATTTTTAAGATTATGGAAGGCAGCATGAGAGAGAAATTTGATCTGAAATTTTAAAAACTGACAAAACCTCTCAGATCAAATTTAAAAAACTGACAAAACCGCTCAGCTGTCAAACTGCATCAGAGATCTTTGAGAAGGATAAAATTTTACTTCAGTTACTGATTAAAAAACAACAGAGAACTTACTTGGTTGGCACCCAGAGCTAAGAGCTACTCCTTAGGGTCCTCCATGGTCACTGAAGGTCACATTTGCCTTTTGCTGTTTAGCACAGGGCCTGCCAGGCTCCAGAAGATCCTGTGGGCTAAGAAATCTGTAGGAAGACAAGCCTACCTTGACCTGAGCAGGTAGGCTGTCAATTCCAGCGATTCTGTCCACATCTGGAGATCTTCAGTTTAGATGAAAGGTAGTTTTACCCAGTGGTCAGCGCTTGGCAGTTGAAGCAAATTGCAGATGGACACTGTTCTGTGCCCATTTGTCTTCTGTCTTCTTTGGAGGAGGTAGAGTGCTGCTGCTAGGAGCCAACCTGTCTCCTTTTGTTATGAAAAGTTTTTAATGATTAAATATCTGAATGCCATATTGCCCAGATCTCTGAGCAGTTGAGGGCTGTTTATCAAGTAAAACTACAGTATAGACTCTGCCTGGAGAGCTGGGTCTGAGTTTGACTGTACTGGCTCTTAATAGGTAAGATTTACACTCGTAAAAAAACAGAAAGAAGAAAAAACTGCTGCAATAGAAGGTTAACGGCAGAACTAAAAATAGTAGAGAACATCTTAACGCATTAAATATAAAGTATTTTGTAAGAGACTTAAAAGTACATACCAGTTTAAAAACATAAGACTTATTGTTTTTGTAGTCTGAAATGAGATGCAATGAACAATTTTAACATTAAGCATAGGTGCATTTAAATTACATGTATGATCACACAGACACAGAGAGTGAACAGGAATTGGGTAAAGTGGATGCTCTTGGTGGGCCCTACCAAAGGCATGCCACTGCGCAAAACACACATGTAACAGAGTCAACAAGAGGAATTTAGTGAAAAAAACATAAGTAAACTTGGGGACAAGGCAGGGTATACTTCAGTAAAGGTGGCAGAACTTGGTCATCTGACCTGGCTCTCAGCAAGATGGCGGTAAGGTCACCCATGCAACAGAGTTAACACTGGGAAACCAGGCAGGGAACACCTCAGTAAAGATGGCATAACTTGGTCACCTGACCTGGCTCTCAGCCAAGATGGTGGCAAAGTCTCCTGACCCCAGTCAAAATGGCAGCAGTCACATGTTATATGGAAAAGCCACTCAGTCAAGATGGCGCTGAGGTCACTTGACCTCAGTTAATATGGTAGTGAGGTCACATGACCTCAGTCAAAATGTCAGCAGTCACATGCTGCATGAAAAAAGCCACTCATTTAAGATGGCTGTGAAGTCACCTGACTTCAGTTAAGATGGTAGTATGGTCACATGACCTCAGTCAAAATGGCAGCAGTCACATGTTGTATGAAAAAAGCCACAATTTTTGAGCTGTAGTGGTTTTAAGCTCAATAAGAGATGGAAAAGCCACAATTTTTGAGCTGCAGGGACTTTAAGCTTAATAACAAGAGAGACCTAGAGGCATGATCTGCCCTGTCGCTAAGCCGCCATGCCACAAGCCGCAGAGAGGAGCAAAAGGCTGGAATTGAAAAAAACTGTACCATGCCACGCTGGAATTGAAAAAGCCTGGGAACGGACATGGATGGCTGCTACCCACAGCTGAAATTGTGAAAACCCGCAAAAAGCCACGAGGCACACTGTGAGACGTGGATCAGCATGTGAACACTGCAGGGACCTGTGGCCGGGCGTCCCCTGACCCCGGGTGGGGTGCTATAACCTGGCTGGATCTTGTCAGGGTGACTCAGAAGCCAGAGAGGCCAGAGGCCGCTCGAGTGGCCTTTTATGGCGAGGAAAAAAACGGGAAGAGAAGAAATGGAAAAAAAGTGCTAGCACATGCAGTGCTAGCACAGGCTGACTGACCCCGGGTCAGTCCAAACACAATTTCGCTAAGGGAAGCGACCGCAGCAGAATGGGGGAGACTCACCAATAGAAGTCGGTGGTGGGAGTAGAAAAAAAACCTGGTTCAGGATCCCGATCCCTGGAGAAGAACCAGAGTGGGAGAGCCCACCCGAGTCTTTTGGCACCAATGAAATGTCTCCAGCAGCTTGCTGCGGGGTCGAGACCATGCGGCAGGTCCCCAAACGAAGGTGGGTCCCCAGCCATGTGGCGGCTGGCTGGTCCCCAGCGAATGGTATGGGCATGCGGTTGGGAGACACAGAGATAGGCACACCATACAGAGTAGAGTTGGATATTTATTAGGTGGGTTATGGAGGGGAAGGAAAAAGGCGAGAAGTGGGGAGGGAGGGAGAGAGAGAGGAAAGAGACAGAAGCTGGGGGTAGGGGAGAAGTGGGGAGAGAGAGGCAGATAGAAAAGAGAGAGAACTCAGGCTGGAAGCTGAAGATCAGCTTGCCTCAGTGGATGGGGGTGGGAGTGGGCATGGCTTGTCTCTTAAAGAGACAGATCATTACAAAGTCAAAGAAGTCATAATTTGACTCTGTCCTATATAATCAGTGTCAGTCTAAGTCAGGACAAAAACACAACAACACACATACACACAGGACAATGGCACCAAACCAAACCAAAGATGACAGTTTCAAGCTGTTTTGTGGATGTGACCCGCCCCTCTATCAAAATGAGATCGCTACCCGCCTGTCTCACCACAGAACTGAGACAGCTACCCACGTATCTCACCAGAGGGAACCACCCTCTGCAGAAGGGCCCTGGGGATGTCTCCTCCAGGTGCCCCACCTGTGATCTTTTCATGCCTCCGCAGATCATCTACAGGATTTATGGTTCCTGGGCCTGCTCACAGAAAGACATGAGACATGAGACACAGACATGAGAAATGAAATAAAGCAGAAAACTTACCAGCTGGTTGAAGGCTCTAAGGGTGGTAGTCCCAGTGGTCTTAGTGGATCCAGAACAAACCCCCAAATGTTATGCCCAAATTCGCAAAGTCCCCCAAAAGCCAACAGGGAGACCAAGTCCTATAATGTAAAATCAAAGAGCCTTTATTTTAATCAAGTTTGCAAACTCAGTGTCTCTGCATGTCCAACATTTTGGCATAACTGGAGAGCCCCGAGCTCAGTTAGAGTTGGGTTTTTATAGTAGTAAGGGTAGGAGTGAGGGGCTTCTGAGGTTTAGGACCCCTGATTGGCTGACATTTGTCTAGGGGTGTCCTGGTGAGTGTGTACTGGCAGGTGGTCCTATCTACAGTGGTTGGAATGTTAGGCATTTCTGTTCTTGGGTGGTGGTCGTGTAGTCTCAGCTTGTGCTTTTTCCTGCAACCAGGTATTGCTTCAGGGTAAACTACTGAGACTCAGGCCTTTATTAAATGTATCAATGGCTGATTCTTACTCTGGTAGGTGATAATGGTTGGAAGTAAAGAACTCCTTTTGGGTGATCTGTTCACATTTAGCTTATCATGGCTGGCTCCTTCAGTTGCCACAGTATAACACAGATCAGCTTTTTAAGTTTATTTTCCATGAGACAAGAGTCTCAAGTAGCCCAGGCTGGCCTTAAACTTGTAGTGTAATTGATAACCTTGAACCCTTAATCTTTTTGCAAGGACAGGGAAGGTCATGAATTCAAGGCCTACCTGGGCTACAGAACTAGCTCAAGGACAACCAGGATAGGAGGGAGACCTTTGTTGTGGGAATTCACTCAGCCAATAGCCTTTTGAGTATGGCCCATTAGGGCATGGTCTGAGGTACTACACATGGACTGATAAGCACAGACAAAAAGTGGTTTTTGCTCTCTTGGGTGGGGGTTGGAGCTCTGTTCACAGCTTCCAGTGCCCACAGAGAACTGAAACTCTCAACCCTTATTGTGAGTTTTTCCCCAAATAAATACTAGTTATCCTTTCTCTGGGCTATCCTGAAACTTGTTAATTAGGGCTACAGACCATTGCTTAAAAATGAGGTTAGAGGCTTTAGCTCAGGGTAGAACATTGATTGGCCTAGTATGCTGAATGCCCTTGGTTTAGTCCCTAGCGCACTAAAAATAGTATAACATGAGGGGCGGCTTGTTGGGGTTTATGTCCCGCCCAGTCCCCCCAGCCGTTTAGTCCCAGAAAAAATCACAGACAGAGTCTTCATTAGGTTATAAACTGATTGGCCCATTTGCTCAGGCTTCTTATTATCTCTTGTAGCTTATATTAACTCATTATCCTTATCTATGTTAGCCACATGGCTCAGTACCTTTTTCAGCGGGGCAGGTCACATCCTGCTTCTTCGGTGGTCTGGGCAGGAATCCTGAGAGAGCTTCCTGCTTCCCAGAATTCTCCTATTTTCCTTGCTCTGCCTCTACTTCCTGTCTGGTTGTCCCACCTATACATCCTGCCTGGCCAATCAGCATTTATTTAAAACATGATTGAAAGAATACAGACAATTCTCCCGTACCACTTCCCCCTCTTTTTTTTTTAAACAAAGAAAAATATCCATAGTCCATTTTTTGGGAATGTGGGTGTAGTATTCCAGGCTACTTCCAGCTGGTTGGGGGCGCTGATAATCTTATGGGGACTTAAAGAAAATTTAGAGTTATGAACAAGTCCTGACTGGAGTATCCTGTGAGTCTTGATCATCTCAGGCAGCAGTCTTTAATCTGTTCTGGATGTAGAACTCAGACATCCAGGCCATCTGTTCCTACTGGAGATTTCTCAGGTGGTCTTCCTTGACCTGATTTTTCTTAACTCAGAATGAACCCACAGCCTCTCATTTCCTGTGGAAACAAAAGCAAAATCTCTTCTCCAAAGTAACATACCTTTTGACTTCAATTTTGAAGTCAAGGTATTTTCAAAATACCTATCTTGGATTAATTCAGCAGCATTTATAAGCAAATATCTTTTAGCAGCTGTTTCTCCTTCCTCAGCATTCAAACAATTCAAAGAGGGCATAATAGCATACTGTATCAAGATTCTCTGTGTATTTTCCATCTTTATGCAACTTTATTTTAACCTCTATTTCTTTTATTTTTACTTTTAACTTTTGGCTTTTTGAGACAGGTTCTCTGTGTATCTTTTGTCCTGGAACTCCCACTGTAGACCAGGCTATTCTTGAACTCACAGAGATCCGCTTGTCAATCTACCTCTGCGTCCCAAGGGTTGGGATTAAAGGTGTGTATTACCACACCCAACTACTCTCTTCTTTCTTTTTTAGTTTAAGAACTTTAACCTTTAGCCTGCATATATTTTTAACACACTGTAAACCATTTAGAGGTTTTCTTTGTCTTTGAATCTCTCTTTACTGTATATCTCTCTCTTTCTGACGAGTCTTTAATTTACCAAGCAATATGGGTAGGATAAAAGCCATGGCTTTGACGACTGGATCCAGCCCATTCCTTAGCTTTCTGTGATTCCAGCCTTATGGCCAAGGTACCTACCAGAGCCGTGTTCACTGCCACAACTCTATGGCGTTTCAAGGTCCCTGCCAGCAAGCAAGTTGCAGTATTCTGCTCACAAACCACATTCAAATGCTCCGTAGTCAGACGCCCAGCCTGAAAGAGTCAGAGTTTGCCCTGGCAGGACGGCCCAAAAAGCCGGCATTTTAAAATGGCACAGCTTTTTTCCTGCCTCCACAAATGCTCTGTCGCTTGAGTATACATACAATGTAGTAACTTTACATTTAGTGTTTAGTTTTCTAACAGTAAATAAGGTTGTTTTTTGTTTTTTTTTTGTGTGTGTGTGTGTGTGTGTGTGTGTGTGCGCTACAAATGGAATTCAGGGCCGCATACTCACATGGCAAGTTCCCTACTACTGCGTTACAAATCTCCAGATTAATGGTAGACTAAAAAAGTTTTTATTAACGGGCCTGAGGGAGACTTTTCCCTTAATGCCAACAATCTGTAACATGGACTGATATTTGATAAGGTGGCCACAGTAAAACACAGAGTGTCAGCCTGTTGATACAGACCTATAATCCTAGGATTGAGGGACCTAAGGCAGACAATAAAGAATTTGAGGCTAGCCTGGGCTACAAACCAAGATCTTGTCAAACAAAACAAACACCCTGAGAACAAGAGTGTCATTGATCATAGTATCCCACCTGCCTAGTATGTGTGCACCGGTCTAGCATGTGTGCACTGATCTAACATGTGTGCACTGGCCTGTGTGTACTGGCTTGGCATGTGTGCACTGGTCTGTGATGTTTGCACCAGCCTGGCATGTGTGCATTGGACTGGCATATGTGTACACCAGCCTGGCTTATGTGTACTGGCCTAACCTGTGTGCACTGGCCTAGCATGTGTAAAACTTCTATCCCCAGCAGAGGGAAAGAGGTGAGAGGAAGACACAGGAGGGAGTGTTTTAACCTCCAAAGAGATTTAGAAGATAAAGAACATAATGCTTTTATTCTGTTAATCAGGACAAATAGATCCCCCCAGTAGGCAGGGACAAAAAGTCCTGTAAGCCACTCACAACAAAAAGCCAGATAAGCATTCTAAAAATAGATGTTTCTAGTTCTCAAAGTGGAAGTGAAAACAAGGACCCTGGTTTGTGTTGTTGCCTGGAGTGACATTAATATAATCACAGCTCACTGGAGACTGAACACCCAGTCTGCTGGGCTTGGAGGAGATCTTTTTCTTTCAATCCCAAACTGAAAAATTAAGTAACTCCAACTCCTACATGGGCCAAATGTTGTGAAAGCCTTGATTTTGTAAAGAGAAAAAACAAACCTCTTTGTTTGAGTGATGTAAATTTTATCTTTTCTTGGGTCAAAGTCAAGAGCTAAGGTCAACTGTGAGGTCTTGAGTAAAGACTGGCAAAAGTGAATCCATCTTCCATTGTGCATTCATTGGTTCTTCAGACATTTGACAGATACTATGCAAGTTTCTTGGTCCTGGATGTAAAGATAAGAAGGAGACAAGGTGTTTACTTACTTTTTAAAAAAAGATTTATTTATTATATATAAGTGTTCTGCCTGCATGCCAGAAGAGAACACCAGATTTCATTTTAGATGGTTGTGAGCCACCATGTGCTTGCTGGGAATTGAACTCAGGACCCCTGGAAGAGCAGC
This sequence comes from Ondatra zibethicus, assembly GCA_004026605.1. Lineage (NCBI taxonomy): Eukaryota > Metazoa > Chordata > Mammalia > Rodentia > Cricetidae > Ondatra > Ondatra zibethicus. Next base: position 68,087 of record PVIU01002993.1, on the reverse strand, counting down.
CAGTGCTCTTAAACTCTGAGCCATCTCACCAGCCCAGGGTGTTTACTTTCAAGGAGCTTGATGTTGATGTTAGCAGGAGGCTCAAACTCTAGGACTGTGTGCTATGGTGTGGCAAGGGCTGAGTGAAAGCAAACAGGGGTAGCTGGGGCATGCCTTTAATCCCAGCACTTGGGAGGTAGAAGTCACAGGCGGATCTTTCTGACTTCGAGGCCAGCCTGATCTACAAGAGCTAGTTCCAGGACAGCCAGGGTTGTTACAGAGAAACCCTGTGTCAAAAAAACAGAAAAAGAAAAGAAAAGAAAAGAAAAGAAAAGAAAAGGAACAGGGGTCAGTAACCTACCTGGGAGATTGCAGAAGGTTCTTGGAAGTCTGAGCTGAATTCTGAGGAATAAGTACTATGTTTATTCCCTGTTGGTACTGTAACAAATTACATGCATCTAATGACTTAAACTGGGGGTGGTGCATGTGCCTGTAATTACATAACTGGGCTGTCTGAGGCAGGAGGATTGTGAGTTTGAGGTCTGAGACCAGATAGACTACATAGCAAGTTAGAGGACCCTAGGTTAATAACAAGACCCTGCTGTGGAATAATCCTTCTGCACACTGTGAAGACATGTTGCTCTCACTGTTAATAAAAACAAAAAACAAAAACAGATTGGCCAAAAGCTAGGCAGGATTTGGGGAGAGAGAGAATGCTGGGAAGAAGAGTGGAGTCTGAGGACTCTAGAGTCAGATGCGGAAGAAGCAACACGGGAAGTTCATAAATGAGTTAAATGAGCCTTGAGACAGCACATAGATTAATAGAAATGGGTTAATTTAAGTTATAGGAGCTGGCTGGAGGCAAGCCTAAGCTATGGGGCAAGCATTTATAATTAATATTCAGTCTCTGCATGCTTATTTGGCAAGCGTCTGGAGGAACAGAAAAGCCCATACAAATGGTGCTCAAACATCTGGCACCTATATCCACATAAGAACTGAGAAAGTTTAACAAAGGTTCAAAACACACAGAACCAGAACCAAATGCAGCTTCCTTGTCTCATGTCTCTCACGCCCAGCTGCCACCTGTGCTGCTAGAGTGAGCCCCACCAGCACACCATGAACTAAGCCACATGGCAGGTTTAAGTGTTGCTCATACAGACAGAAAAGTTTACAGGTACACAGGAAAGGCAGATCCAGATGGGAAAAAAACCTCTAGATGGGCCACAGTGTTTTTAAAACTGTACATAGGCTTGGGAGAGAAAAGAGAAATGGTATAGATAGTTTAGAAGACAACGTCCCCTTTCCCAGCAAAGTTTGTCCTCAGGGTTAGGGACATCATTTAGGGATTGATTATAATTGGTATAAGGTTGAGGTTTGGGGGGAAATTATGTAGGCCCAGGGATCTCTTTGAAAGCGAGAATGTCCCCTTTTTTGTGTTCCAGAGCAGCTTATATAGGGATCCTTAACTGATAGCCACACTCCAGACAAACCCACCAGAAACTACTCCCTTGCTATCAGGAACTCCTGAGGGTCTCATGCTCAGAGCAGATGCAAACACAGGAAAACAAGTTGTTTTGCTCAGAGCAGCTGCAAGCATAACAAGTTGTTGACAGGAAATTCAGGGTCTGAGGGTCCCCAGCCCCCAACAGGATTCCATCAAAATTAATACAGATTTGGTTTGAAAAAGAGAAATCTCTTGAAGAGAAATGATAGCTCATCCACAGAGGTGACAACCAATCAGGTAGTAAGGAAACCTCTAAGGGTTGGGGCATGGTTCTGTTCTTGTCTTTGCAGGAAAATACTCATCTTCAGAAAGTCAAGAGACCCTGGACATCTGGATGCCTAAAGAGGAAAAGATAATTATTCAGATAGGATCACCAAGCAAAGAAGACACTTATGAGGACAGGTCATTTGAGGGTAAGAATCACTGAATATTAACTCGAATAATAGTCATGACTCACTTAACAATCAAAGCTGGCTTTGGAGTTGGACAACGGCTCTGACGTTCTCTAAATCCAAGCATGTTGTTAAAAGAAAAAAAATCAGAGTTTCTGTTTCATGTCAGGAGCCATCTAGTATGGGACAGAAAGAAGAAAGAATTTAGAAAAAATTTTACTTTTCTTCATACCTATTTTTGTCTCTATCGTACCTTTCATTGAATATATGTTCAATGAAATTAGTTAATATTAAGCCTCCGAATGATTATTTCATAAGCATCTGTGGGGACCAGTGGGTAGTACAGAAACAGGCCCAGTGGGTAGTACAGAAACAGGCCCAGTGGTACTGGATGCTCTAGCTACAGTGTCAAGTGTGTTTTCTGAAGATCAGAGTCTAAAATAAGTTTAATGGGACTAAAGTCAAGGTGTTTGCAATGTACTGGTTTCTTAGAAATGTGTCCAACATTTGGCCCATGAGCCATACGCATCCAAGATAGCTAAGAATGAGGTCCAACATTCGTGTACTACAACACAATATCCCAAGGTCCTCGAGTCTTAAGTGTGTGAGGTCCCAAGTATTCTTTGGTTTGTGGTCACCTCACTCTAACAGCTGTTAAGAGACAGACCATGCCCACTCCCTCCCCCATCTGCTGAGGCAGGAAGGCCTTCCTTCCTGCTTGCAGCTGGACTCTCTTCCTCTTCCCTCTCCCTCTTGGAGAGGCAGCTTCCCACTCTCCCTTCTCTCTTTCTCTGCTCTTCTTCCCTTCTTCCTTACCCCTCCATAACTCACTAAATAAATATCCAAACTCACTTTGCATGGTGTGCCTATCCATGTCTCTGTGTCTCACCCATCGCCGTGTATCTCCCTGCGTGAGACCTGCAGCATGGTCTGTGTGCCGTCCCTGCCTGGGACTGGCTGCTCTCAGGACCCACTGCCCCATGCCTGCCACCTCATGGCCCGCTGCCTGTTGCTGCTCAGAGACCTGCAGCGTTTCTGCCACTGAAGCTTCTTGGGGGTCTGCAGCATTTTAATTAATCCATTACACTAGAGGCCACCAGTAACACTTGATGAGCCATCCAGAGGCAATAGAATGAATTTTCTTCTGCTTCACAGATGCAAATTTCTCTCTCTTGTCTTTTTTCCTGGCCTATGATGTTAGGTAACACAGAGGCAAAGTCAAATGGGACAAGACATGTCAGGGTCCAGTTCCATGAGAATAGAAGTGGCCATTCTGCCGGGATGGAGAAGGCAGTGAAGGTTAGGAAGGTTACAGGTGTCTTCCTTGATGAACTTGGGACAAACAACTAACCAAACACATTCAATGGTCTAAGTGAAATGTAACAAAGTAGATCCTGGATCTGTGTTCCAGTGTTGTTTCTATTTTCTAAGAAAGAACAAGACTTAGTTGCCATTTGGAATTTTAAGGTATTTTTCCTCCCTCTTCCCCCACCCCTGCCCCTCTCTTCTCATTTTTTCTTTGATCTGGGTTACAGATTGTCATAGTCTTATAGGAGCTGACCAAACAAAGCCCTGAGGACTCTTTTATCTGGAGAGATGGTCCTGCTAGGTCCTCTTATTCTTGGAATTCAAAAACTGCAATTAGGCCAGAGATGGGGTGTGTTGGTAGAGCACTTGCCTAGCATGCGGGAAGCCCTGGGTTCAACCAAACCAGCTGGAATGGAACATACCTGTAATCCTAGCACTTGGGAGGTGGAGGCTAGAGAATCAGAAGTTCAATGTCATCCTCAAGATCAATCTGAGCTACAGGAGCTAAAGAATGGCTTTTAGATTTTATTGAGTAATTACCATGCTTGTATGCACCAGTAAGTAAGCAATTGAAAAGATAAAGAACCAGGCAGTGGTGACACATTGCTTTAGTCCCAGCTAGGCAGATCTCTGAGCTTGAGGCTAGCCTGGTCTACAGAGTGAGTTCCAGGACAGCCAGGGCCACACAGAGAAACTATGTCCTAAAACAAAAAACAAAAACAAAACCAAACAAGAAAAAAGGAAAGGAAGGAAGAGATCAACAGATAAATCCACCCATCTGCTAGGTCACTGTGCAGCCATCACAAATGATTCCTACCCTTCTTTTGATGAATTGGCTTCTCACAACTTCTTCAGACATTTCATTGCTATATTCCAATGACATAGCTTCACCAGACTAGAACATTTCCTATGTTCAAGGACATAATCTCTCTCTCTCTCTCTCTCTCTCTCTCTCTCTCTCTCTCTCTCTCCTCTCTCTCTTTTCTCTCTCCTCCCCTCCCTCTCTCTAACATAAACTGATACAATACAGAGAATCTCCTCTAGATTGGATTGAGCATCTGAACTATTTTATGGATCGTGCTTTTCCCATTTCCTACCCAGACTCCACAGAGGAAGGCTCTGTGACACCACCATGGCACTTCCCCGACTTTCTTGCCTGGGCATGTGGCCTGCCAGGACTTTACTCTTATGAGTCATCACTCATATGGTAGCCACGGCTACCATTTCTCCCTCAATTCTCATTCAAGCAGAAAAGCAGCTCATGCGCCAAAGCCTTTCACAAGGCACTCATTGGAAGGAGGCCAGGTTCTCTAATTAGAGAGTGTCTAAAAGCCACCCTCTAGACCCAAGAATACTCCACCTGGAAAGAGGACACAGATTATGGAAGGACTCTGTTCAAAGACAAAGTGGGACTAAAAAGAGACATCAAAATGTCTTCCTAAGACTAAAGCCGGAGGCTTTCTAAGGGGGTTATCCTTGGAATCTTCAGCTTCATCCTACTCTTCAAGGATTCTCTTTTGGTGCAAGGTCGGTTCAATAGTTTTCTGTTTTATCCTTTCCTTTCCATTACAGGTCATTATGGAGAACTCCCCTTCCATTCTACTGGACTCTGCTCTCAAGTGTACCTTTAATCAATAACAAAAATTTGACCCAGACAACCTTAGAAAATGGCACACCATATTTATCTATGTGTTTATTTGTTTGTTGGTTTGTTTAATGTACACTGGTGTTTTGCCTGTATATATTTTGTGCAAAGGTGTCAGATCCCCTGGAATTGGAGTTATAGATGGTTGTGAGCTGCCCTGTGGTTGCTGGGAATTGAACCCAGGTCCTCTTAACCACTGAGACTTCTCTCCAGCCCCGGTCCATCATATTTTATTGGAACACTTCCTAGCTCCAATACAAACTGGAAAGTGGAGAGAGATGGCAGTTTCTGTATTTGATAATTGTTTGTGTGGACTGTAAGATCCTTTAGGGTAGGAGAAAAATAGGCTGAGATAAAAAGGATGCAGGACTTTAAATCAAAAGCATCCATCTGTGTGGCTGAGGAGCTAGACACAGGATCTCCATGAGCGTGTTCATCTCCTCAGGTTCATCTTGAAGGTAACGATGCTAATGGATATTTACCTTGCTGCTCTTTTCTGCTTCCCAGGTGCCCACCTGGCACACCATCTCGCTCAGGGTGGGAGGGGTGTGCAACACCAAAGTGTTGTTAAATGAGTATGAAATTTCACAGACTTCTGTTGTTCTTTAGATCCCCCGGAGGAAGTTTTATTTCTTATTTATTTGTGTGTGTGTGTGTGTGTGTGTGTGTGTGCTATGCTTTGCCATGGAATGTATGTGGAGGCCAGAAGACAATCTGTGGGAGTTAGTTCTTTCTCTCTACAATGTGGGATCCAGGAATTAAACTCAGGTCACTGGGTTTCGGGGAAGCACCCCTATCCACTGAGGCATCTGACTGATCCTCATGGATCCCAGGTTGGCCTCAAATTCCCCATGTTGAGGAGGATGATTTTGAACTTTTGATCCTCCTGCTCCCATTTCCCAAGGACTGGGATTACAAAGCATACGACAGCATGTTTGGTTTATGTGATGCTGGGGATCAAAGCCCGGGCTTAATGCAATGCTAGGCAAATCCTTTGCCAGCCTATCCCCCCCCAACCCCCCCCCCCAGGGTAAGATTAAAATTTCAAGTTTAAGATAAGCAAACTGAGCTGGGGAGCTGACTCAGCAGAAGGCATTTGCTTATTTCATGTATGAGAACCAAAGCTAGGGTCCCCCAGAGACCAAAATAAAATCAGGTGGTTATGCTTCCAACCTCTAATCCCAGGATGTGGGAAATGGAGACAGGAAACTTCTGGAGCAAGCTGCCTAGCCAGACTAGCTGTCCAGAGAACTCTGGGTTCTGTGAGAGACCCTCCTTCTGTATAAGGTGAGTGATCAAGAAAACCAACGTGGGTCAGCCATGGGCCCCCATACATGCACATGTGAGCATGCATACATACACAGGTGCCACACACATGGTAAAAGTGCTTCATTAATTCATTTATTCAACAGAAACTTGCTTTTTGTTTTTAAATTATATAAATATTTATTTATTTTGTATGTGTACATACACGTGCATGCCATAGCATACGAATGGAGGTCGGGGACAGCTCGAGAATCTCTCTCCTTCTACTATGTGGTTCCAAGGGATTGAGTTAAATTGGGCTAAAGGCTGCAGCAGTGAGGAGAGAAGAGGAAGTTTATAGTAACCAGATTTAGTAGAATACCAGGAGAAAATTTGGAGGACACACATAATTTGGCTCCTAATCCAGAGGATAGGGATGATCTCATGAGGCTAACTTTGGATGCAAACCCAGGTCCTGTAACGTTCAGTCTGTCCTTTCAGTTTCAGACATCTCTGGACTGCCACGTCGAGCCACTCAACAACTCCGGGCGGAGACGGGGCCCTGCAGCTGCAGTACAGCAGCCTGGGCGGCAGAGGGCGCGCCGGTACACGCTAGGGCCACTCTGGCCCGGCGCTTCTCAGTGGCCGCGGAAGGTGACGTGGACACGGAAGTGGTCGTCGTCGCGGCGGCACCGGTGGGAGCAGGGCCCGGGGCTGGGAGTGCGGCGGGCGAGCGGACGGGCGGCGGAGGCCTCGCAGCGGCGGCGGCGGCGGCTCAAGGCGCAGGCGTGGTCCGCTGGGTGCGAATCCGCTGAGTCCACGAGCGGCTTCTCAGCCTTCTCCCCTGCCCGTCGGAACCCGAGAACAGGGACCCGCTTAGCCGGCGTCATCATGACCAAGGCCGGCAGCAAGGGCGGGAACCTCCGCGACAAGCTGGACGGCAATGAGCTGGACCTGAGCCTCAGCGACCTGAATGAGGTCCCCGTCAAGGAGCTGGTCAGTACGACCCCACGAGCCCCGGGAGCCCACCTATACTCCTGACGCCTGCCCTACGCGGGCAGGCCCCTCTCTCAAGCCTAAGTTTCCCGATCCTTAAAAACTAGGTCTCCGGGGAGGCTGCGGTCGGCCCCAGTGTTCTTATTGCGGTGTACACGTGTCACTTTGGCACAGTTCCAGAAGATAGGGACCCTCTACCTACCCGACCCTGGGCTTCTTAGGGGCCAGGAGTGAATTTACCCTCGTTTCGGAAGCTCTCACAACGTCCAGCATCCTGCGGGGTCTTAAAATGAGAACCTGCGAGAGCGGTTGCTGGATGTGTTCGAGGATGAATGAATGACCTGGTCCCGGGAAGTAGGCCTTCAGATAGACCTGGGTGTGGCGCGAGCCCAGCTTTTCTAAGAAGCCTGCAATCCCAGCTGGCTGTCGTAGCCCGGAAGCTGCCCTCCCTGAAGAAAGTGAAATCTCTCCGAAGGACTTACAAGGTCTCATCCCAGCTGTGCTGAAACTGTCGTGAATCGCACTTCACCCTCCATCCTCCTCCACCCCAACCCCTATTCCGGAGTCTGAGGCCCTGGGGACATCACACACCTAGTTTGTTGCCAATATGGAGCTATATCCTCCATCCGTGGGTTTCCTACTTTGTGCTCCCTAGCCCTAAAGTCTCATGTTGGCTTCACTTTGGTTGACCACACCTTCCTTATTGCCGTTAAGGGGCTACCTTTGCCCTTGTCATTTGGCCTGGTCGTCCCTCCACTGTGGCTGTGTAGTCTGGTGGTGTGAATGGCATGCCCAGTTCATATCACAGCTCCATTGCTCAGTAACTGACTGTCCTCGGCAAGTTAACTAGCCAACCTTTATGTCTAGATTTTTTCATTTATAAAATGGTGCTAACGGTTCCTATCTCCTACGTTTATGAGTATTAAAATCAATGTCAAATACTTGGAAGGTAGCAAATACTAATAGATGTAGTTGGTGGTTTCCACTCTATAGTATCCAGAAGTTCTTTTTAGGTGGTCATTTGGACAGTTCAGGTTGACCTAGGATCCTTAACTGAATGTTTGATCCCTTTCCCACTCTCGGAAGAGGGCCAGACTTGTGAGCCTGGCCCTAGGACATCTCTCTGAAACCATTTCCTCCAGGCATGTGGTCATTACAGCATTCTCCTTAGGGGGAAGAGAGGGCCAGTTTTGTAGAGCTGCTCTAGTCCTGGACACATTTGGGAAGTAGAGACAGGCTGTGAGGGCCTTGCCCTCACTCTGGTGCTCCTTGGCCAGAGCCCTCCCCAGAGAAGGCACTCAGTACAGATACCGTTAGTGGATAGATGACTGAATGAGAAAATAAAATTGTGGAGCTTTATTAGATCCCGTTCCTGCCCTGAAACCTAATCGTGGGCACTAGAGGAAAATTCTCAAGTGCCCTGGGGTTTTTGAAGGATCAGTTTTCCCTTGGACATTCTATGGACAAACCCCTCTTTGCAGTCCTCCCTAGATCCTGGTTGATTGGCATTTTCCTTCTTATCCCCAAGACCATACTTCCACACCTTTCCCTCCTCAGGATCTCACTCTGACCCTGGGCTAGTCTTCTATTTGACATCCTCTTGCCTTCTGAATCCTGGGATTACAGGCATGCGCCACCCTGCCCATCCATATCTCTCTCTCTCTCTCTCTCTATCTCTGTCTATCTAAGGCCTTTGCTAAGTGTGGGAACATTCTCTGGAAAATGCTTCATTAGCAGATGTCCCTGAATCATTCCAGTTGTTGGTTTGACTTGTTTTTCTCCTCTTTCTAGGCTGTACTCCCAAAGGCCACTGTATTGGATCTGTCCTGCAATAAACTGAGCACTCTTCCGGTAAGACTGGCAAACACCAGTGAATCCTGGAGCCCTAAATGTTCCTCATGTTGCTGGGGATGAGGGGTGGCATAAAGTGTAATTTCAGGAAGTTCTACAGACAGGGTCCAGCTAAATCTGAGGGTTTTGGTGGGGACAGGTGGAGGAGGGTGGTTCGCATCAAAAGTACATTCTTTAGAACAGCAGGAAAGGCAGGCTGTAGGAAGTCAGGTCAGCAGGATGCTGCTGAATCACTTACTGGGCTCATCTTTTTTCTGCTTTATTTTCATCTTGACAAAAGTAGTTTACCTCTCTTGTATAAAGGAGATAGAGACCACTGTGTCAGTTTGCTCTATATTCTATGGAAAAAGGGAACCCTCATACCTTCCATCTTGATTTGTTTTGTGACAGGGTCTTAGGTAGCCCAGGCTGGCCTTGAAACTCCTGACCTTGCTGCTTCCACCTCCTGAGTGTTGGGACTGCAGGTGTGTACCACTGTGCCTGACTTGTTTTGCGGTTTGTTTTTGGTTTGAGATTATAGAAACCTGCTTCTCGTCAGTGGCAGTCCTCTCATGTTAGCTTCCCAAGAGCTGGGGTTTCAGGCCTGAGTACCATGCTGGGTCCACGCATCTTTTGATGAGGAACAGGAAAGACTGAGGTTTGATGGGGCTCTCCTGCCTCTGTGCCCCAAACCTGGACTTGAGTTACTTGAGACTTGCTTTCCTTGTTGTGGAGCACGCCCAGGGTATATCAAGTCCTTTTGATGTTTTTGGTTTTTGGAATCTTTTTTTTTTTTCTTTTTTGCACAGAAAACAATATGTCGTTATAACACTTTGTGCATATATAATTGTATTCTGCTCAGATGCCCGCTTTCCCACTCTTCTCCCATCATTCCTCTTGGTTTGATTTTTCTTGCACAACTTCTTCCAGTGCTCATTTTTCCGGAGACAGGGCTTCTGTGTACCCCAGGCTGGCCTCAGACTCCTGAGTGCTGGGATTATTGATATATCAGCACCCTGCTGTTACTTCACCCGTGTAGGCATTGATTCCTTCAGCCTCTCCTCTCCTGAGCAATGGCCTCCTCCTCTGTAGCGGTGCTCCTTTGTCGTTGGGCCGTTCCTTGCTGTCGGTGTTGCCTCTTGCATCCTGTACCGTGGCCAGTCATACCTTGCTGGATTCTAGGGTAGCCTCTTGTTGTCAGAAGTTAGCTGTTTCTTCATCGGATCATTAGGCAGTCCCTCTCAGTGTTCTCTTGGGCTTCTCTTATTGTCAACAGCATCTTCTTCCCACAGCGCATTAAAAATGGTTTCTGTTCCAGGAGGTATTGTATATCTAATTAAAGAAGGGTAGCAGCTCCCTGCAGCATCACACCTGCTACCCACTGTGCCCGGCAGTCACTCAGCACCCCTTAAGCGCACTCTTGAATCTGAGTCTGTCCTGTTGTCTGTCCTAAGAACTTTGCTTTGACTGTATAGCATGGACCCATTGGTGTTTTGAGTCCTTACAGAGCACAAGCAGCGCCTCCTTAGCCGAGTTGTAGTACCACTGTCGGATGGATGCTTAGCAAAGGTTAGTGTCAGGGACTTATTTTTTCCTGTGCTAAGAATGAGCCTGGTTTGAGTAGGACAGGTCCTAGGCATTGAGTTACTTACCCTAGCACAAATTGAGACCTGTGCAAAGTACTGTGCTAGGTGTCACAAGCAACTTAGTACTCAAGTATTGGCCATGTTTATAAAAAAACAAGTATATATGTATATTTCTTTTCTTGTAGAAGATATTGAGGATGGGAATTGAACCCAGGGCCCCATGGATAAGCTATGCACAGCTTTTGTGTGTATAGTGCTAGGAATTGGACTTCAGGCATTGAGTATGCTGGGCAAACGTTCAACCACTGAGCCATCCCTGTAGTCTGATTGTTGTTTGAGATGAGGTTTTGTTATCCTGCCCGGGCTAGCTTCCAGCTGTACCAGCCTCCCAAGTAGCTAGGAGTACAAGTTTGTACTGCCATGTCCAGTGAGAAATCTTATGAAAGATGAAGACAAGGCATCATGGGAGGACAGGAAAAGTTCTGTATCACCTAGCAGCAGTATGGAAGAGGAGCTAATCAACAAGATGGGAAAAAAAACAAGCATTTTATTTTTTGGTGTTTTGAGACAGTTTTTCTGTGTAACAGCCTTGGCTGTCCTGGGACTTACTCTGTAAACCAGACCGGTCTCAGACTCACAGAGATCCTGTTGCCTCTGCTTCCTGAGTGGGTTATATGTGTTTCTAATGCTGGTTTTGTGCTAATGCTGTCTTATAAGCTTGTCTAGGTAACTACTGTAATGGCAGTGTTCTTTCCGTTCCTTGTCATTTGGAGAGTAGTTGGCAAAGTAGTTGGGATTTACACAGAGATACTCTTAACTTGGGGGTTCCTAGGCCTTTATATCAAAGTGTGTGATCCCTGGGCCTAAGTCTTCTTTCTTTGGGTCCTAGTCGGATTTCTGTGGCCTCACACACCTGGTAAAGTTGGACCTCAGCAAGAACAAGCTGCAGCAGCTGCCCGCAGACTTTGGCCGCCTAGTCAACCTTCAGCATTTGGATCTCCTCAACAACAGGCTGGTCACCCTGCCTGTCAGCTTTGCTCAGCTCAAGGTAATATGCACTGAGGTTGCCCAGCTCAAGTGTGACCAAGGGCTCAGGGACTATGGGAGCATAGCCCTGAGCAGGGGAGGGGACTGACTATTCTCTGAGGTGAAACATAGAGTTTTATTCTAGCTCCTTTTATTCCACTTTGAGGGGCTCTGTGTAAACTCAGGCTTAGCCAGTCCCTTTCCCGTCTCTGTAGAATCTGAAGTGGCTGGATCTGAAAGACAATCCCCTGGATCCTGTCCTAGCCAAGGTGGCAGGAGATTGCTTGGATGAGAAACAATGTAAGCAGTGTGCAAACAAGGTAAGCATGAAGCTCCCAGGGGTCTTGCTCACATTCTCCCCTGGGACTTGACTCTCTCTCTTCTTGTTTACCCTCCCAGGGTACCAATAGTGCCGTATTATTAAAGCACCCAGGTCTCAGTGAGATGAGCCTGACATGCAGAGGTCTGTGTTGCTGTAGTTACCTAGTATTTATTATTTAAAAAGATTTATGTATGTGTGCCTGCATGAGTATGTGTACCATATACTTGCAGGTGCTCACATAGGCCATAGAGGGTATCGGACCTAGTGTTACAAGCAGTTATGAGCTGCCTCATAGAGATGCTGGGAACTGAACCCAGCTCCTGCAAGAGCAGCATGTGCTCCTAACCACTGAGCCAGGCCTGGTGTACTTTTTTTTACAAGTAGTAGGGCCATCTTCTCTACTGCATATGGGCCTTCTTCAGAAACCACTCATGCTCCAGTCTGACATTATGTTGACAGTTGTTTTATATATTAGTTTATTTTTAAAATGTTATCTTTTTTTTAAGGATTTATTTTTGTTTTATGTGTACATGTACACGTGCATGCATATATATGTACCACATGGAGGCCTGGTACCTGAAGAGCCTGCAGAAGGTATTGGGTTCCCCAGCATTGAATTTAAAGCCAGTTGTAAGATGCCTGAATTAGATGCTGGGAACTGAACCCAGCTCCTCTGCAGAGTAACAAGCACTCTTAACTATTGAGCCATCTCACCAGCCTCTTAAATCCATGCATTTGTGTATGGTGGCCAGGATATAATATTGGTTACATCCTCAGGAATGCTGTTCACCTCTTTTGAGAAAGGGTCTATCAGTAACCAAGTTGGCAAGATTAGCTGGCCAGTGAGACCCAGAGATCCTCTTGTTCCCACTTCAGTAGCACTGGGATTACAAGTGTGTGCTACTGTGTGTTTTCACATGAGTGCTGGGGATCAAACTGAGGGCTAAATGCTTATAGGCAATTTTTTTTTTTTTTTTTTTTTTTGAGACAGGGTTTCTCTAGCTTTGGAGCCTGTCCTGGAACTAGCTCTTGTAGACCAGGCTGGTCTCGAACTCACAAAGATCTGCCTGCCTCTGCCTCCCGAGTGCTGGGATTAAAGGCGTGCGCCACCACTGCCCGGCTAAGTTTTTTTTTTTTTTTTAAACTAACTAAATCATCTCTCAACTTCAACAGTTGTTTTACTAGGACATAGTAACTGTGTCCTAGTTACTAAAACATAGCTTTACTAGGGTTAAAGCCATGACCTTTCTGAGGCAGCAATGTGGCCTGTAAAAAAGTCAAGATTGAAGGTCAGCAATGTGAGTCAACGGGTAAAGGCACTTACCATCAGCCTGATGACCTGAGTCCCATCTCCAGGACCACGTGATGGAGGGAAAGAACTGGCTCCCCTGGGCTGTCCTCTGACCCCCACATGTACTCTACCCCTTTGGCATATGCATGTCCCCTCTCTTCCCCTCACAAAATAAATAAACCTTTTGAAAAAGGGTTAAGAGGCTGGAGAGAAACTGAGACGACTGAGCAGTTAAGAGCACATGCTGTTCTTTCAGAATATTCAAGTTTGATTTTCAGCATCCACATTGGCTACTCAAGGGGTATCTGGTACCTCTGGCCTCCTTAGGCACCTACTCTTCCTCTCTATCTCTCTCTCACGTTAATGTAAGCTAAATGTGTGTGAGGGGTTCCTGTGAGCCTCAAAAGCAATGGGCTTTCCCCCCCTTATCTACTCGGGGCTTATATAATCTCACCATGAATGTTACAAGAAACCAAGCTCAAAAGTAAGAACCAACCAGGCAAGGCAACATAGGAAGCCGTGGCTCCTACATTCTGTGAAATCCTGTTGTGAAAACTTGGTAGGACCCTGGGACGTGGGTGTTTCCCTTTTTCCTGACCTGTGATTCTCAGTGTGCATGCCCCAGTCATCTCCATTCAGCAGGTAACGTTAGACTGTATGGAACCGGTCTGTCCAGAGGGGACTGTGGTAGGGTGCTCGCCTAGAATGCGTGAAACTTTTGAGCTCTCTGGGACAACATAAAATCGAGTATGGTAAGGCCATAATCCCAGCACTTGTGATGAGGCGGGAGGAGAAATTCCAAGTCATTCTTGGCTATGTAGTGTGTTTGAAGCCAGCCTGAATGACAGTCATTGATAATTCATAGCTTATGACCACAGAAGTAGTTTGTATTTAGTGCGGAGGCCCCTTCTGGTCACATATTTCTTCCGGATGTGCTCCAGGTAGCACAGTACAGTACAGATGTGGTGACTAAAGCACAGGCCTTTGTGGCACAGCACGACTGCCCCGAGCTGCAGCACCTTCAGAATAAGGTCAGAAGTTTCTAGAACAGCATCTGCCCCTAGGAAGTTACCTTAGGGCAGTCTCATTTCTGAGCTGCCTGTGTTTTCAGATAATTTCTGATGGGACCTTGGAGCCAGGGTATGAATGGACATGTCATAGTCACACACCTGCTGAAGCCAACTGTCCGCTTCTTACTTAGTATCCAGTTTGGAGTGAGACAGGAGCTTTGGACTCTTTTGGACTCTCCTCACCATCATGTCCGCCCATCCCCTAGTGCCTGCAGTTCTTTGTTGGGCTGCGATTTTTATAAATTGGATTCCCTTGAGAGGTGCTGATAGGTCCAAGCCCTGGGTTAGCAGTTTGTGGCTTCAAACCAGGCTGTGGAACCCCTCTGTGATGAGTGTGTGTGCTTGAGGTTGCCAAGAACTGGGTGAGGCTTGAATGCTCAGATCTGTCCTGAGGGTCCTTCTGCTGTCTTACTTTAGAATAGATCAGTTTTCCTGTTCCTCCTTATGTCCGCAATAAAGGTGGTGTGATTCAGCCGCAGTGTTTATTGAATCCCATTATGCTGCAGATGATGCCGAGTGGCCAGAGCAGGTTACCATAGTAGGTCAGAGAAGCTTATGTTATCTCTGGCTTCCAGATCAGAAAATTGGCTTAAAAGAGCTGAATTGCTTGCTGAGATCATACAGAGTGATAGAATTTGGATTGCCAGAGGCTCTGGGTTACACTCATGGAACACCAGCTTGCAAAAATTATAGGACTTAAAAACAAAACAAAAAAACCACGAAACAAAAATCTGGGTGGTGGTGGCACATGCCTTTAATTCCAGCACTTGGAGGCAGGGGCAGGAAATCTTTGTGAGTTTGAGGCCAGCCTGGGCTACAGAGTGAGCTCCAGGGCAGGGACAGCCAAGGCTGTGTAAAGAAACCTTGCCTTGAAAAAAAAAATCACATGACTGAGAGGGAAAGGTAGCTCAGTAATAGAGCATGTGTTTAACATGTAGAAGCCCTATAAAAACAAATAAACAGAAAAGATAAAAGGATTTTGGCTCCTCCTCCTCTGTGTCCACAGTGAGAACATTTGTGACTCTTTTGGGTAGAGGTCATTCATGAGTTGATCCTGAGAATTTGGGGCCCTGGATGCTGATTACAAGTGGGTACTTGGGCTGGGCGGTGGTGGCGCATGCCTTTAATCCCAGCACTCAAGAGGCAGAGGCAGGCGAGTTCGAGAACAAAAGCTAGTTCCAGAACAGGCTTCAAAAGCTACAGAGAAGCCTTGTCTCGAAAAACCAAAAAAAAAAAAAAAAAAATGTGTTTATGGGGCTGGAGAGATGGCTCAGTGGTTAAGAGCACTGACTGCTCTAACACATGCAGGACCCAGGTTCAACTCCCGGCACTCACATGGTAGCTACAACTGTCTGCAACTCCAAGATCTGACACCTGTATGCAGACCTACATGCAGGCAAAACACCAATGTACATGAAATAAGAATAAATAAATTATTTAATAAAAAAAACAAGTGGGTACTTGGGCCTTTCTCTTAAAGCTGTCTTCTCCTTAGTGGGTCAATACTCAGGTCTCAGTTGCTTACTTTCTGCTGTGCGCCCTGGGCACATCAGTTTGTCTTGATTTTCTTCCTTTTGTAATAGAAATTCAGTCAGTCATTCATGTGTGTCCATTGCCTCCAATCTGTCATACCTAGCCACTTGCTTATGAACAAAACAGTTCTTGCCAGTGACTTAGCTGGTGTGTTGGCTCATGCCTGTCAGGACTGCCACACATTAGGGCTAGCCTGGGATACTGATCACCATTTTATTTCAAGAAACTGAAACCAAAGCCAGAGGGAATTACAGCGTATGAACAGGAGCAGAAGGAGAAGGGTCAAGGGAACATGTTTGAAAGAATGCTGTCTCCCTGGGGATAACCGAGAGCCACTGGGTGGATAACGTGAACTTGTCCCTGTGAGCGTGATGGGAATGATAGATCTTTTCATAGATTCTAGTTGGTGTTGCTTTTTCCTGGAAAGTTTTTTCTGGCATTCTTAATGAACTGGAGTCACGTGACTCTTCTGCGATGAAGTATTTAAGATTTAAAGATAGAATTATCTACACTGGTCCTGTCCCACCTTCAGGACCTCTGATAGTCTAGGATCCTGACATGAACAATCTCTTTCCTGAGACCTGAACAACATGAGAATATGAGCTGTGAGGACTGCTACCTGAGTACTCAGAGCCCCTTCTCTCCTGCAGGTCTTACAGCACATGAAGGCTGTGCAGGCGGATCAGGAACGGGAGCGGCAGCGCCGGCTGGAAGTGGAGCGAGGTGGGTGGCCATCCTTCTAGTCCTCTTCCCTTTCTTTAATCAGCCAGCAGTCTTAGGTTTCCGGAACAGGACCTATAGGAGGGTGCTGAAGAGTGTGTGTGTATGTGGGGGCCAGGGTCGGGGCAGGGGGCACACAGGACGGGACAGTATAGTGGCATCATGTTATCTGATGCCTTTCTCCATCCAGGCTTCTCTGCAGGGCTCCACAGCCAACAAGCAACTACTAATGTCTCTGCTTTGAGTTGGCCATCCTCTGATGGTAAAAAGGCACCTTCAGTATAACTGGAGCCAGGCATGTGGGCGCATACCTATAATCTCACTATTTGGGAGGCCTGGGCTACAAAACAAGACCCTCATCTCAGAAAGCAAAACCCAAAATAAAGAACCAATGAAACAAAAACCAAAATAAACCCCCACAAACAAAACAGATCGCTAGAGTAGATTCATCTCCCTTTTCAAAGCCTCAGTATGAAACCTTCCCTCTAGGAGGAAACTCCTTGGAGTTTTCAAGCCTGAGGTAGGTAGGACAGATGTCCATGATTCTGTTTTTGGTCTGTTAGCGAGTGTGACTTCAGCATCCTGTGGGACCATAGTCCCTTCTGCCTTGTCTTCACGACTGTGCCACCCACATATCTGTCCTCTACCTCTCAGCTCAGGATTGTTTTGAAACATAGATCAGATATTGCTACGGTGTGCTTAAAACTCTTTCTTGGCTTTCCACTGAATTGAGAATGGTGTCCCAAGTTAGTGGGGTGGCCAGCCTCATCCTCCACAGAGGCGAGCGTGCCATTAAATTAGCCTGTGCATACTTTCTTTGGCAGCACATAGACTATAACTTAGCCATTGCTTTGCCTAACTATAGTTCCAGGATGTTCAGGGTTATAGAGAGAGACCCTGTATGAAACCAAACCAAATAAACAAACAAACAAAAAAACCCAAACCATCTCCAACAGCAAAAAACAAAAAAGGCAATGAAGTTTAGGTGGGGATAAGGCAGGTGGAGGCAGAGCTTGGGAGGAGTTAGGAGTAGGGTGAATGTGATCTAAATACTTTATATGAAATTCTCAAGGAATTAATAAAATCATGGATTTATTTATTATGGGATCTCATTATTTAGCCCTGCTTGGAACTCACTGTGTAGATCAGGCTGGCCTCAAACTCACAAAGATTTGCCTGCTTCTGTCTCTGGAATGCTAGGATTAAAGTTAGGTGCCACCACACCTGTCCTAAAAATATTATTTTTCAAAGACAGCAAGCAGGCTAGAGAAATGGCTCAGTGGTTGCAAGCACTGGCCGCCCTACTCAGGGAGCTGAGTTTCATTCCCAGCTCCCTGGGGTAGCTCACAGCCATCTGTTATGTGGTTCCAGGGGACTTGACACCCTCTCTGGCTTCCACAAGCATTGTATGGTATGCACATGGTACACATGCACATGAAACTAAAACTAATCCTTAAAGAAAACAGTGCAACCATTAGAACTTGCCGTCTTCTCCTCTCTGCATCTCAGCACTCTGTGATCTTGACTGGCTGGCTGACTTGTAAGCTGCGGTGGGAGAAAGGACGTGTACAGTCCCTGAGCTCACCATACGTGAGTTACAACTCTGCTTGCTATATGCATAGCTGCCTTGGCAAGACAACTCACTCCTGCTTATCCACTCCTTGCCAGCACTAGGTCCCTCGAGGCTGGGTGTGGTCTTTTGTTGGCATGCTCTATGCCCAGCTGGACACTAGTTGTTTGGATGCAAAGGAGCAGTGGGAAGCTGCTGTCCTGATGGTACTACTGTTCAGCTCCACTATGGATCCCCAGGCTTTCAAGCCTTAGAAGGGCATTTAGCCATCAGTTTTGGTATTCTGACTTTAGAAACGTGTATTTTAGGTTTCTAAATGACTAATTTGAAAATTCATTTTTAGAACCAATAATTTGGAAGTGGGATACCTAATGTAAGCACACATGAACTGTAAAGTCAACCTGAGCAAATCTTGTGTTGAGTTGATTCTTTCTGAATTAAGCTGGTGTAACTTTTTATTTAGAAAAAGATTGCTGGCCTTGGCCGGCGCCTAGCAGCCTATTAAAAAAAAAGAAAAAGATTGCACTATAACCCTTATGTGAGCTCCCCTCACTGTCTTCCTTCCTCCTGTTCACATTCATCCCACAGAACCAATACCTCCATAGTATCTTCTCTTTATAACAAGGAAGTTCGGCCCTCTATGCACTTTTGTTCTTTTTGGGGAGGGAAGGTGTTCTCCAGGCTGGTTTTAAAACTCCCAGGCTTATAGTTGCCTACCCTCAGCCTTCTGTGTGCCCACAGTACACATGTGGTGGTAAGAGGACATCTTGTGGGAGTCTGTTCTCTCCTATGTGGGACCTAGGGATAAAACTAGGTCATCAGGGGCTGGAGAGATGGCTCAGCAGTTAGCACTGGCTGCTCTTCCAGAGGTCCTGAGTTCAATTCCCAGCAACCACATGGTGGCTTACAACCATCTGTAATGATATCTGGCGCCCTCTTCTGGCCTGCAGGCATACATGGAGGCAGAATGTCTTTTACATAATAAATAGATGAATCTTTAAAAAAAAAAAAACAAAAACAAAACCCCTCAGATCATCAGGCTTCATGGCAGGTACCTACTGAGCCATCCTGTCTGTCCACCCATACCTTTCTTAGATTCCCCTTGTATAATACTCCCTAATTTTTCTATTGCTTGTAGCCAGGAATCAATAAGACTCAGTAAACCCTGAGAGAAACTTGGATTTTTTGAGATGTGATTTCTCTGTAGCTTTGGAGCCTGTCCTGGAACTAGCTCTTGTAAAGCAGGCTGACCCAGAACTCACAGAGATCCACTTGCCTCTGCCTCCTGAGTGCTGGGATTAAAGGCGTGTGCCACCACCACCACCAGGCTTTTTTGTTTGTTTTTTTAGAGATAGAGTTTCTCTGTGTAGTCTTGGCTATCCTGGAATTCACACTTTACACCAGGCTGGCCCTGAACTCACAGAGATCTGTCTGCTTCTGCCTCCCGAGTGCTCCCACCACAACCTGGTGAAACTTCATTTTTAAGGGTAACTTACTTGACCCAGGCTGGTTTTCAACTCATTGTGTAGCCAAGAGTAGCCTGGACCAGGCGATCCTCTGCCTCAGCTTCCTGAGTGCTGGGAGTACATTTTTCATAGATTCTCCCTTTATAGCCCAGTCTAGCCTGAAACTCATAATCCTACACACCCCTCAGCATCTCTTCTACCCTAAGTGCTGGGATTACAGACCTGTGCTACCGTACCTGGATTCTCTTACAGTTTCTGTGTGACCCATGGCATAAAAGAAAAGGCAGATGAATCCACACTTTAGTCGCTCGCATAGACAAGCTGCTGGGGGTTGTGTGAGAGGAGTCACGTTTTGAATGCAAACTGTTGCAGAGGCAGAGAAGAAGCGGGAGGCCAAGCAGCAGGCTAAGGAAGCAAAGGAGCGCGAGTTGCGGAAGCGGGAGAAGGCAGAGGAGAAGGAGCGCCGGCGGAAGGAGTACGATGCCCAGAAAGCTTCCAAGAAGGAGCAGGAGAAGAAGCCCAAGAAGGAAACAAATCAGGCCCCAAGTAGGTTTGCTTTCTGTTAGCAGCATGCAGCAGGGGCGGAGTGGTGGTTTGTGTCCCTGTGCTTGTTCGTCCTTGCCTTGAGCAAGTCACCCAGTGCCACTACTACTTGTTTGCTAAAGATGCCTGTTTGCCAGCAGGTGAAGAGTAAGTGAGAGAAACACTCTGTCCCTGCCTAAATTGGACGTGGTCCTTGGAGGTGGAAGGGTCACTGCACTCAAGGCCAGCTTGGTCTGCACTTCAAGTTCCAGGACAGCTGGACTGATGGAGTGAGGCCCTGTTTCCAAACAAACAGAACCTCCCCCCTTTTTGTTTAGAATTCTCAAGATGTTTCTCATTAGAAATTGATGTGTGAAGCTGGGCATGTTGACACGTTTGTACCTTAACACCAGGCAAGTAGAGGCAGGAGGGTTTTTAAGTTTAAGCCTAAGCTGTGTGTGTGGGGTGATCTTAGAAAACAGCCACCACACATGATTGTCCTGGGAGTGGTCACATTTATAATGTGGTATGTGTTTACCTTCTGAGCTTGTCTTTTTTTAGGGGGTGGATGAGGTTTGAGACAGGGTTTCTTTGTGTAGCCCCGACTGCCCTGGAACTCATTTTATAGACCAGGTTGACCTTGAACCTGGAGATCTACCTGCCACTGCCTCCCAAGTGCTGGGATTAAAGCCATGTACCACCATGGCTCAGCTCCTGAACTTGTATTTTAGAAAAAGGTCTTGAAGTGTAGCCTAGGCTAGCTTTGAGTTTGTGATCCTCCTATCTCAGCTCCCAGAGTGTTAACATTCCAGGCGTGAGCTACCACCCTGGCCGATCTTTTTTTCTTTTTATAGAGACTGGCATTATATTGCCAGACTTTGTGCAGTTTTTCCTTTGGAGACAGCTGCACTATATAGCCCAGACTGTCCTCAAACTTCTCGTAATGCTTCATGCTCCTGAGTACTGGGATTACAGACCTGTGCCACCATACTAGTTTATACTTATTATATAACAGTGACATTTTTGATATTAGTAATTTGGACGCACCCCCTAAGTGGGTGGCAGTCTACCCCTTTTGAACACCCCTGATGAGTTTCCTGTGCTCCCGAGGACCCCAGATCATCTCCCTGTTCCAAAGAGAATGGAAGAGCCTGGGAACTGAGCTGCAGAAGGCAACAGAATGAATCCCATCCTGTGTGGTGCTTAGAGACCTTGGGGAAGACTGCATTTACATCTCTGAATAGCAGGGGATTTAGCTCTCATTTGGATGTTTCTAAAACATCTGCTCAGGACTTAAGGGAGTGGATCTGCATGAATTCTAGAATTGCTCTCTACAAACTGACTTATTTTGTCCCTCCAGAATCAAAGTCTGGCTCTCGCCCTCGTAAGCCACCACCTCGAAAACACACTCGCTCCTGGGTTGTGTTGAAGGTGTTGCTGCTGCTGCTGTTGCTGTGTGTGGCAGGAGGGCTGGTTGCATGCCGGTTGACAGGGCTGCAGCAGCAACCTCTCTGCAACAGCGTGAACACCATCTACGACAATGCTGTCCAGGGCCTGCGTCATCACGAGATCCTCCAGTGGGTCCTCCAGACCGACTCCCAGCAGTGAGCTTGTCCTCAGCACCCCTGCCTCCCAGCCTTGGAGCTTGGATTCCTATGGAATTGGGTTCTGCTGGACACAACCTCTTTTTAGCGTCAGACCTACCTGCCATCATCAAATGGCTGCTGATTGGTACTTGCGATCTCCCCTTTATAGGATGTCTTTGTTCCTTGTCAGGGTTCCCTGGGGGAATGAGGAGAAATGGAGAGGGGAGGACGAGTTACCTGCATGCCTAAAGGAGTAGGCTTGGGGCGGGGAGGGAGAAGGCACAGGCTTTTCTAGTTACACAAGGCTGTGTAAGGCAAGGTTCCTTTCTACTAAATGGCCAGTTGTCACTACATTTATACTTTTGTATGTCAGAAACCCTTTCATTCTTCCCCGAGTAACCAGGACAGATTGGAGGACAGCGTGTTACTAGGAATACTTGGGTAAATCTAACCTAAGCTGGAAGGGTGGAGTAAAATGTTTCCTTAAAGATCTCAGACATGTGCGCATTTTAGTAACATACGAAATGCCTGGCTGTGGAGATGACTTCTTTGCCATTGGTCCAGTGTAGCACTTTGAGGCAGAGCAGGAGAGGCCGTCTATCACTTGCCCACAGTATTCTAGCTAGTCTAAAGCAGAACCCAACTCTCACTCCAGTTTTCTTCCTTTCCCTTGATGTCATTTGGCCTCCTTTATAAAATACCCAAGAAAATGGACTCACACCAGAATCGTCTCAGCCGAAGTGAATCTGTCATAATAGACAAGTCATGCCACCCGCAAATAGATCTCCTGCTATCAGGGTCCTGGGAAGCTCCTGTGGAATTTTGCCTCAACTTAAATGGCTTCCACAAGATGGCAGCAGGCCAGTTTCCTTGCCTCAGTTTAGAGCATTAACTCCCCAATGGCCTGGAAGCACAGAGGCAGATCTCCACAAAAGCTGCACCGGGACAGCTCCACCACCAGTACTTGGTGTGATGCAATACCTCAGAGGCAGCCTAGAAACTTGACTTCAAAGAAGCAGGTTTAGAGTTGATTCTGGACCTGTAACAGAAGGGAAGGAGTAGAAAAGTGGGAGGCAAAGGGAAACAGTCACATGGTGGTGCTGTAGGGTGGTGCATATACATAACCAAGCATTAGCACAAACCAGGGCAGCAGCACCCACCTTTCTGCTGCTGCAGAAAGCATTTTTGCCCCCTTCTCCTTGTCTCTTCACAGCAGCTGGATGAAGGGATCAGAAACAACTGTGTCTTGGTGCTTATTTGCTAAAAACTCCCGATTGCAAGTTTCTCGACTCTCCCCTAAGGGACCAAGTACCTGTCATAGTTCAGAGTGTAGCCCTAGTGGCCCATCTGGACAGGTCTGACACTGGAAGAAAGGCCTTTGTCTTCTTCTCCTCCAGACAGCTCTGCCGTGTAGGTCCACACCTTACTCAGAATCACTACACATTCCTTTAGTCTTCCTCCAAGCTCCAGAGCCATTGGTACAAATGCTTTATTGAGAAAAAGTATATACTACATATGTGACATCATGAAAACAGGAGTCAGCCTGGTCATAGTTCCCTGGCTGGTTGAGGCAGCTCCGTGGCTGAGCCTAGTCAAGCCAACCCACAGGCAAGAGTTCACTCTGACTTTGAGATTTGATGCTTATTCTTTGGATTTCTACAATTATTAAATCCGTGTCTGAGTGGTCTGCCTGTCTCCTTTGTGTTGTGAGGGTCGACTGGGGCAACGTGGGTGGTTGGTTGTCCGTGGCATCTGGTTTGGAGTAAGTGCTGGTGGAGGTAGATTGCAGTGTATCACCATCTCTGCTCCCACAAGGAGATTCCACCCCTAACTGTACCTAGGAGGTACTTTGACTCTCTCTGCTGTCAGGTACCAAGGATGGGGAAGTTCACCCTGTTGCTGCGGGAAGTCAGTCAACACTGTCTAAGATGAGATCTGGTTGTAGTGTAGTCATGTGAAGGTAGATCCGCCTGGATAGTTCTGGCCCAACACGGCGGGAGGTAGATGTCACACCTTCTCCACGGCGTACCTGTATGTCAGCCAGCAAATTCTGGCGTTCTTGCTCAGAAAAACACCGCTGATAAGCCTGAAAGTGGCAAATGACCTTTTAATCCCATACTACCCACCCACCTGTGGCCATCCCTTGGTTCAAGAGCCAGGGGATAGGAGGGTAGTTAGGTCAATTTGAGGCAGAAGAAAATGTCCTTTCTCAGACCAGATAACCCACACTGCTGACCTACATTCCTAGCCCCTCAATAGAAGCTCCCTTGGGAATTCTGGGGAGTGAGGCCCCACCATAGCAGTATACCTGCACCAGGAGCCTTGGGGAGGGATAGGCATCCACAATAGCGCTGGCCATTTCCAGACTGACTCGGTTCAGCTGCTGAATCTGCCTCCTCCAGATCGCTGCAAGTCCCCTACCAGATGGGTCCACTTTCATCCCTCCAGCCCACTCTTTCTCCAGGCAGAAGGAAAAGCTGGTTTGATCCCGGAGCTTCCTGCAAGAGCACCATTGGGGACCTGAGTTCCTCTCTCCTACTTATTTGTCCCCTCAACTGTGGACTGAGAAATTCTCTAGTGACCTGGAGGTAGACTTAGTGTTACATCAGGTCAGTTTGAGTCTCTTTATTCTCAAGCATAGTGTTGGTTGCAGGTTCCCATAAAAATTGCATTTAGTTGGGGATGGGATGGGGCTAGAGAGATGGTGACTCAGCAGTTAAGAGCCCTGACTGCTCGGCCAAAGTAGATCTGATTCCCAGCACTCAACATGGCAGCTCACTATTACCTGACTCCAAATTCAAGGACTCTGATGCCCCCTTCTGCCCTCCTTGGGCATTTCACACACATGCAGGAAAAACACCCATACACATAAAAAAGAAAAATTGCATCTGGGGCCTGAGGGAGTAACTGAGTGGGTAAAGTGCTGCATCTAAAACCCCAGAGCTACAGGGGGGTTATGGGATATGAGACAGGATCCCTGGAATCACAGGCCAACTATCCCTACATATGCAGTGGCAAAGGAGTTCCTGTATTTTCAGTAAGACCTGAACCTGAAGTTATTGCCCACAATCTCATACACGTGCACACACACATATACACACATGTAAAACGATTAAAAAACAACCCCTGTGCTGGGCAGTGGTGGCACACGCCTTTAATCCCATTACTCGGGAGGCAGAGGCAGGTGGATCTCTGTGAGTTCGAGGCCAGCCTGGTCTACAAGAGCTAGTTCCAGGACAGGCTCCAAAACTACAGAGAAACCCTGTCTGGAAAAACCAAAAAACAAACCCTGCTTCTAGTCATAGGTTTCCTTCCTGATGTTAAGGTGGGGTTATGGGCAAAGAGGACTAAGTAATGGGCAATTTGAATATTATTTCTGGTTCTCACTTCCTGGGGGCTTAGACAACTCAATCTCAGTTCTCCATTCCTTTAATATAATAAAGCACCCGAACATTCCTTTAATATAATAAAGGGTTGTCTCTGAGGTTCATGAGTTTACAGTTCTGTCTAGGATCATTCAAGATCTGACCTGAATGAATCCTAGTAATTCAACATCAACTAATACAATAGACTTGCCTCTAAGTTAAAGAGAATATTTTTAAAAAGGGCTGGAATTTAATGTGTATGAGTGTTTGCCTCCACGTATATATGTGTATTACTTACTTGCCTGGTGCCCTCACAGGCCAGAAGAGGGTCTTAGAGACAGTTGTGAGCTGCCATGTGGGTGCTGGGAACAGCCTGGGTCCTGTGCAAGAGCAGCAAGTGTTCTTAACCACTGAGCCATCTCTCCAGCCCCCTAGATATGAGGCTTTTGCCAAGGATCTCCAGCATAAGATAGGGTTCTGCCTAAAAACAGGCACTGGGCTGGTGGCAGTTTGGGAGAAAGGCACATTTTCTCTGGCTGTAAGAACCAAGGGAAAAGCAAGACCTAGGGTGGAGGGCGTCCTCCCAGGTCACTCACTTGAAGGGAGCTTCAGCCACAGCCTTTGTAAATGCGCAGGTAAAGTCAGC
Organism: Ondatra zibethicus; assembly: GCA_004026605.1. Taxonomy (NCBI): domain Eukaryota; kingdom Metazoa; phylum Chordata; class Mammalia; order Rodentia; family Cricetidae; genus Ondatra; species Ondatra zibethicus. Next base: position 42,485 of record PVIU01002993.1, on the reverse strand, counting down.
CAGCTCTTTCCAGCTCTGCACCATCTGAGCCTGGGCTTGTGTGTGCAGCTGCAGATCCACCAATGCCTAGGAACCCAAAGGCAACAATAGGCTAGAAGAGTGGAGAGACTGGTTGTTCCCTGAAGCTACTCTGAGCCTGTTGGTTCCACTGACCCCTCTTTCCTACTCAATGCAAGACAGACAGAAGTGCTAGTGAGCCTTTGGTTTGGTCTCGGTTGGAAACCTAGTTAGATAACCAGTGAGCACTCACCTGATCCAGGCAACAGGATTTCTTATTTTTTATTTTTATTTTTATTGAGCTACATATTTTTCTCTGCTCCCCTCCCTTCCTCCTCTGTCCCCCTTCTACCCTCTCCCGTGATCCCCCATGCTCCCAGGCAAAAGGATTTCTTACCTCTTCCATGTCTAACCTGGACATCATGAGCCTTGTGCTAGACTCTCGTCTCTTTCGCTGCTTCTCTTTGGCCTGTTTATTTGCCATTCCTGATTTCCTTTTCCTTGGAGGATTCTGAGCCCTGGAACAGCAGCCCGAAACTGAGCCAAGCAGAAGTGTTGCCAGACTATTGACCAGCATAGCCTATGGCTTGTCAGGGACACCATCATGCAGAATGCCTTGCAGCCAGGGTGAACAAGCTCCCCCTTGATAACCCACGACCTGCCCCTTTAAGGCATGTATCTATAGGGCATATCCATACCTGAAGCATTTCTCCTGGTCCACAATCACCAGTGACAATGCTTTCCCTGTCTTTGCTGTGACATCAGCTACAAAGCCATGAAGTGTCTCCTTCCCTTTCTCGGTAATGCTGATATTTCCCTGCATAAAGTGGCAGAAAGGGCATTAACACTGGTTCCTTGGGAAGAGGCTGGCACCATCCCATGCCTTAGTTCTACCCCACCCCCGCCCCGCACACCTGCTTTACGTTGTAGACCATGGACTTCAAGGCCTCTGCCAGGAGCAACACCAGGATGGTCGGCTCTTCCACCCAGTCTCCGCCATCCTGCCAAAGACCAAGAACACAGCACAGGGAAGGTCAGCGGCTGTGGTTCCTGTGGGCGAGCTGGATCTTCTGGGGGAATGGCCCTGTGTAATAATAGTCTTTCCTTCTTGAATGATGTCATGGTGGCAAGAAAACCCACCTGTGGTCCAGTCCCTCCCTCGACTGTTCAGCGCTATTCACTGCATCTCAGAGACAGAGTATGAACATGGGCAAGATGATTTGGGGGCTAAAAGTACTTGTCACACAAGGCTGAGGACTGGAGTTTGATGCCTGGAACCCATGTAAAGGTGGAAGGAGAGAAGTGTGATGCCACAAAGTTGTCCTCTGGCCTCTACACATGCACCATGGCACACATACATGTACACAACAATAACGCATTTTTAAAGTTGGGAATGGTGGGGGGCTGGAGAGATAGCTCAGAGGTTAAGAGCACTGACTGCTCTTCCAGAAGATCCAGGTTCAATTCAATTCCCAGCATCCACATGGCAGTTCACAACTATCTGTAACTCTAGTTCCAGGGGATCTGACATCTTCACACCAAAGCACATTTTAAAAAAAAGCTGGGAGTGGGAGTGGTGGCACACACCTTTAATCCCAGCTCTCAGGAGGTGTAGGTAAGCAGATCTCTGTGAGTTCAAGGCCAGCCTGATCTACAGAGAGAGTTCCAGGGCAGTCAGGGCTACACAGAGGGACCCTGTCTCAAAATTAAATTAAATTAAAAAAAAAATAAGAATAAAGGATTGCCAAGCATGATGGCAAATGCCTTTAATCTCAGCATTTGGGAGGCAGAGGCAAGTGGATCTGAGTTTAAGGCCAGCCAGGGCTACATAGAGAGACCCTATCTCAGAAAAAGGGGGTTGGGGCATTGGTAGCTCAACAGTAGAGTGTTTGCCTAGTATACATGAAGCTCCATCCCCAGCACCACCAGGGAAAAAAAGATAAAAAAGAAAACCTCCATCAGACCAAGGGCTCAGTCAAAGCCAAGGTGCTTCAGGGCCTTAACAGAGTAAGTAACAGGGTGCTGAGGAATGAATGGGAGCAAGACTTGTACAGTTTTCTCACGGTCCCTAGAACCCAATACAAGACTCCTAACACAGCAGGGTGCAGGTGGAGGAGCTCTGGGGTCTAGTTCCAGCTGTGAGCGTTCAACTCTTCTGATCCCATTTCTCTGCCTGTGAAATGAGATTTTGGCCTTCAGGACAGCTGTAACGGGAACATAAGAAGACTGCAGAGTGTCTTCCAAGATAAACTGCTCTATCAGTATAAGAGGTTTTGTTTTGAGACAAGGTCTCAATACATAGTGGCCTGATCACCATACATAAACGAGGCTGAGTTTCATACTCAAAGATCTACCTGCTTTTGTCTCCTAAGGGCTGAGATTAAAGGCGTGCGCCACCATGCCCAGCTATGAATATAGTTTTGCTATTAACACAAGATAAATGTGTAGATGACTGTCCTAAATTACTGAGAGAGAGGGAAACATCTTAAGGCTTTGTTTTGTTTTTAAACTGTTTTCACCCAAGACAGTGTTTCTCTGTGTAACAGCCCTAGCTGTCCTGGAACTCACTCTGTAGACCAGGCTGGCCTTGAACTCACAGAGATCCACCTGCTGAGTGCTGGGATTAATGGTGTGCGCCACCACCGCCCGGCTCATTTCTAAACTCTTGAAGGGTAGAGTGCCTGGATTCACAGATAGGAGGAATAGTGGGAACATAAGTAACACAGAGACCCCGGGCTTGAGGACGACCATGTGCTGCAAGCCTACTGGATGCCAGATTGTCTCACTGAGACCCTCCAACAGGGGCAAGTGATGTTCCCAACTCCTCCACTCTACAACAGGCAACTGAAGCCCAAAGATGTGTGATAACCTGTAGAGTCCAGCAGTCAAGCCACGAGGATTTAAACGCAGTTACTCTGATCCCAAAGCCCAGCTAGAGAACTAGGGATTGCACACAAATTCTCTTCCCCGTCCCACTCTGCTTAAGCTGTGTCTAGACATCACGTGATTCCCCAGGCCCTTAGTTCCCAGTTAGGAACCTGAGTGGCACACTCAAGGGAAAGAGAACGAACTCTGCCTGTGTATTTCCCAGGGTTGCCTATAATAGCGTTGGCCCTCTCATCCTTCTGGAGTCTGCTAACCACTGCCTTACCTCATCCCTTCAGACCTGGGGACAGTCACAGCTTTGCCACTCAGTCTCAACCAGGTGCAGTACAGCAGTTTATCCTGCAATGCTAGAGGGCGAAGGGGAAGGAGAACCTTCAGCCGGAAGCTCATACCTCTTCCAGCTCTGTCTTCCTCCTCCAAGTGATACTTCGAGGCACGGCCTGGGCTTCGATCACACAGCTGCACTCCATAGACTGCAGTGCTCCCAGGAGCTGGCCCCCACCTTCCATCTCTAAGAGCACTGCAATAGATTGGAAAGGGCTGGTCATGGGGGAGTCCAGGATACAGTCCGCTGGGCTCAGGGGGGAAGCTAGAATCTGCGAGAACCTGGGTCCAGCACCACCACAATGTGCTTCATGCATTCCTCTGGCCTCTGGACTTTCAGCCTATTGACCATCGCTGTCTTCTTTTTCTTTTCAGGCTGCCTTGGAGTGTTTTCCTTCCTGCCTGCTTGTCGTGGCTGCCAGCATCCCTGAGTGCCGCTTCTCTGGACCTTCTGACAGTACTTGGTTCTCTTCTGAGGTAGAGGGATGTCAGGAACTGGATTGGTTACTGCCAACTCACTGCAGGCCGACTGGTACGCTGGAAGCTGACGGCCCGGACTGTCTAAGATGGAGTCCCTGTCATTTGCTGGGCTCTTCTCTACGGCATCGTGGAGAGGACCATCAGGGATCTTTGGAAATGGCTGCTTTTTCCAGTCACCCAGTCCACTTGTATCACGTTGATGATCTGACACAGTTTTAAGTGAGGAGCTAGAGCGCTCAGGGTTCAGCTGCTTGTGGGTCAAAAACTTACACGAGATCCTCTCAGCCAGGGGGACAAGTACATCTTCATCCTGACTTCCGCTGCTCAGCACTCTGCCGGGCCCTGCTTGTGTGGGAGCTCCGGCTGTATGGAGGACAAACAGTGGATCTCCCAAGCCTGGTGACGGAGGACAGGAGGCCTCAGAATCTGAGGTGACAACCACTACATTCTTTTCCCTTTGAGGCTGATTCTTGTCAGCTGAAGATGGCTCCTTCTTCAGAAAGGAAAATGTGGGCAACTCCTCAGAATCACTCTCCGAGGAAAGCAGCGAGAGGGATGGCTTTGTTAGCGCCATCAACACATGCTATCAAGTTAAGTGCCTAAAAGGAAAGATGAGAACATACATGAGATCATTCAAGCTGGTCCACTAGAGGTGCTCCTGTGGCCAAGCTTTATGACAATAAATATGTTGAGAGAATCAGAGAAATAGGACATACTCCAACAAACTGAATAATCTGGAACTCAAAATGGCCACACTGGTATGCCAACAGGATCCCTGCTTCAAAACCTCATCAAAATACAGTTACTATTACAAAAGTTTAATGGAAATACTAACAAAACACAATGCTAGCCCCTTGCTGATCTCTGCATTTGACATAGCTTTCTGTTTTGTCTTTTTGAGAGAGTCTGATGTAGCTCAGGCTGGCCTTGAATTCATGTGGCTGAGAAAGACTGTGAACCAACCTCGCTGCCTGTCCCTCACAAGTGCTGGGACTACAAGTATGCACAATAATTCCTGAGTCCACATGGAGATGATGAAAAAACTTTCTAAAAACATTTATGTATGTGTGTGGGCATGGGCATACCCCAGCCCACATGCAGCAACCAGAGGACTTTTGGGAAGTTGGTTTTGTCCTTCTACAATGTGAGCCCTGGGGATTGAACCCATGACATCAGCCTTGGCAGCAAGCACCTTTTATCCTTTGAATCATCTCACTGGCCCCTAACATGGAGATCTTTCAAAAGAAAATAATAAATAAAAAACATGCTGGTGCTGGAGAGAGCAGTTAAGAGTTTATACAGCTCTTACAGAGAACCAAGTCCAGGTCCCAGCACCCATGTTGGGCAGCTCTCACAACCACCTATAATTTCAGGAGGTTCAATGCCCTCTTCTGACCGCCACATACACATAAATACAATAAAAATAAATGATTTTTTTTAAAAAACATAGGCTAATAACATGACGCAACAAGCAAAGATGCATGCTGAGTGTCACCTAGCCTGACAACCCGAGTTCAGTCCCCAGAACCTGGATGGTGGAGGGAGAATTGACTCTTAAAGGTTGTCCTTTGACCTCCACATGCATGCCTGTGCACATGCCTGAGTGTGCTTGTGTGCACAGACATACACACATTGAAAAAATAATAATTCACACACTTTTTATTAGAATTCATATTTATAAGTCACATAAATAGTTTATATTATTTAAAATATACTTTAGGAGTTTGAGTAATAGTTCAGTGGTGGAGTGCTTCTAGTATGAATAGGGCCATGTATGGGTTTAATCCCCATGATTACACTTAGCAGGGAAACAAATAAATCCCTCATTCAGATTAATGGGGTTTGATATATTTGTGTTACCATTATCTAATTCCAGAATGTCTTCATCACCACGAAAAGAAATTCTATATAAACTGGGCATGTTGGTGCACAACTGCAATCCCGCCTCTCGGGAGGAAGATGCAGGAGGATGTTCTGAGTTCAAGGTCAGCCTACACGACAACGACAACGACGACATAGTGAGACTATCTCAAAAGAGAGATTCCATAACCATAAAAAAGTCATTGCCCATTCTTTTCCTATCCCAGCACCTAACAACCAAAATAAAGTCTATTGTCTCTACAGACTTCTGCATTCTGTATATTCATTTATGGCACACAGTGTGTACCTTTTGTGGCTGGTATCTTTCACGATCATGCTTTCAAGGTCCTTCTGTGACAGTACTGCCTTCCTTTTTATAGCTGAATACTATTCCATTGTGTGCATAGACCACATTTTGCTTAAGCATTCATTGCTTGATGGACAGTTTGCTTCCCTTTCTTGGTTATTATGAATAATGTTGCTACAAACTCTCATGTACAAATATTTTAAATGAGCATGTTTTCACACTTCTCCTGTGTATACTAAAGCCTGCCTGAACTGCTGGGTTACATACAAGAGTCTTTCTATCAGCAAATAGTGCCTGTAGGTGTGGCCCAGGATAATCCTTGAAAGATTCCCTTACTGGATCTCGGTTTCTTTAACACAATACCAGTAATTTAGGTTTGTAGGAATTAAATGAAAGTGTGCATCTACAACCAACCAGCTTAGCAGAGAATCTGGCTGAGCCTCATCCTGGTCCCTCCCTAGGCTTCGGGTGACTCCCGCAGTGAGACAAATGTCCGTTCCGGACATGCTCCCCGCCTCTGGGGCCAGCGGTCCATCGCAGAAGCCCCCGGAGGTACTGGCCACAAAACCCAGGAGATCGGCGCTCACCTGCTATTGCTCCCGCCACTCTTTGAATTGTACGCAGGATCCGGAAGTAGAGCTTCCGGTAGCGGAAGCAGATTTCCCAGCCCGGAAGCGAATGCAAAGCAAACATGGCGTCGGCAGTGCTTTCCCTGAGGACGAGGGCAGAAGGTATCTCAGCGCTATGGTTGTTGTGGGGTGAGCCAGCCGGGAGGCTGGGAAATGGAAACTAGATCCAAGGTGAACCCTGGATGCCAAAGGAGAGAGGGACTCACTACCTTTGGAGGTCGGCTGTCTCCGGTCATGTGACTCGTGGTGGGCGGTGCTGCCGGAGTTGGATGAAAGCGTTTCTTTAGATACCTCCATCCCCCTCTGGGTTTAGTGGATCCCTTCGTATATGAAGAAGAGTCAGTTATTATTCAGGACTCAGCTTTTGTTTTTGTCTCACTATGTAGTTTGAGTCTTAGTGCTGAGTTTTCAGGCGTATATGACCATGGCCCGTGCTCAGGTCTGGTGAGACGCTGTGGAGAGCATCAGCATAAAGATAATTACAACCCCTGTGAGTTCAGTAGGTACAACAATAAACATGTATATTACTTAGTTGTAGTTGTGATGAGCGCTGTGGAGAGTCCTAGATTGGGTCTTCAAGGAACTCTTCCGAAGGGATAACTATTAAGACCTGAAGGAGATAGACCTAACCTGCGGAAAGAAAGCAAGAAAGTGACTCGATCCAGTTTTATATTTTGAGTAGCAAGTTAAGAGGAGGCGGGCTAGATGCAAATAAACAAACAGGAAGGAAAAGGAAATTAGGTGGAACCAGAAATGATGGTGCTTGTAATCCCTGCACTTAGGAGCCTGAGGCAGGAGGATTGTCTCAAATCCAAGGCCAGCCCCAGTCGCAGTCTCAAAAACTATAAATAAATAAAATAACTATCATGGCAAACCAGCTGGAAAACTGGACTAGTAGCCTTGCTGTAGGATAATTTGGGCAGGATATTAGAGGTGATGGTCGTGAACTTGGAGGAACGTGGATGAATATGACATCTGTTCTGAGGATGAACTCCACAAGTCTTACTGGTCTGTGAAATGAGGGGAAAGGAGTAACCCGCAGTTTCTCCTTGTTTTCCCCAAGAGTAAAGATTAATGAATGAAGCAATGTAGATGAGCAAAACGTCGGTCACCCATTAAGTCAGTGACTAAAGCCAGGTAGTGCATGCCTGTAACTACGGTTTTTGTGTGAGGCTGAGGCCTGAGGATTGCAAGTTCAAGGCCTGCCTGGGCTACAGAGAGAAAAGAAAAAAATGTATGTTTAAAATTAGAAAGATTCCAATGGTGGACATTGAACATGTCTCTGTAAGTTCTTTTTTTCCTTTTTGTTTTGTTTTGTTGATATATATATATATATATATATATATATATATATATATATGTATATATTAAATTGATTTTTCAAGACAGGGTTTCTCTGTAGCTTTGGAGCCTGTCCTGGAACTAGCTCTTGTAGATCAGGCTGGCCTCGAACTCACAGAGATCCTCCTGCCTCTGCCTCCTTGTGCTGGGATTAAAGGCGTGCGCCACCCCCAACCCCCCCCCCACATTGTTGTATGTTTTTTGTTTGTTTGTTTGTTTGTTTGTTTGAGGCAGGGTCTCACTATGTAGCCCGGACTGTCCTGCTGGAACTCACTCTATACACTAGACTGCCTTGAACTCACAGAGATCAGCCTCCCTCTGCCTTCTTAGTGCTGGGATCAAAGGCATTCATATGCCATTCTGCCCAGCCTGCTCTGTAAGTTATTATCTCTAGCCCTGTATCCCAGCGAGTTTCTTGTGTCTTCATGAGAATTTGAGGAACCTAGGTAACTGGCACTATGAGTTTATGCTTCGAACCCCCATAAAGCTTCGCTACGGATAGTGACTGACACGATCCTGTAATCTTGCCTAGAGAGCTAAAAGCAGACTGCCAGCTGCCCATGATAGCTTGCAGTTTATGTGTGTGAGTGTTTTGCCTTTGTGGTATATGTGCACCATGCTGTGTGCCTGGTGCCCACAGAGGTCAGAAAAAGCCACCGGATCCCCTGGAACTGGAGTTACAGATGGTTGTGAGCTGCTGCATGAGTGAAGGAAGTTGAACTGAGGTCCCCTGCAGGAGTAGTCGGAGCTGCTAGCCTCTGAGCCACCTCTCCAGCCCCATTGGTACGCATTTCAGATAATGTTCTTTTAGAAGTGTTTTTATTCTTTGAGAATTGTATTCATATATATAAGATGTATTTTGACCATATCTACCCCTTCCAACTCCTCCCACATCATTTGCCTTTTAAAATAAGTGTCGTTGAGCACGTTAGGATAAGGGGAGAGGTCAGATTCGTGCTGATCTAGGTTGAACATCTGATCTTTCTGAAATGGCCCACCCCCTGTCACAGGCACCCTGGCAGGCTGCTCTCCTGGTGTACAGTTGACAGGTGCTCAGTGGGTGAGTGGCTAGCTAAGAAAGTGGTCAGTGGGGCTGAAGCAAAAGCCCCTTTGCCTGCCCTGTGATCTGGCCCTTCCCTGGGGCATGACACTGAATTTTGTTTTGTTTTTCTAAGACAGGGTTTCTCTGTGAAACAGTCCTGGCTGTCCAGGAACTCCCTCTGTAGACCAGGCTGGCCTCGAGCTTACAGAGATCCACCTGCCTCTGCCTCCCAAGTGCTGGGATTAAAGTCATGTGCAGGCGGCTCTCTGGTGTCCACTTCTGTTTCTGTGTCCAACAGGACTGAATGTGTTGGGAGCCAGAGCACACGATGTTTATTTCTTCCTCCATTTATGCTCATTGCCTGCCCTTCCTCCCTCCCTCCCTCTCTCTCTCTCTCTTTCTCTCTCTCTCTGTCTCTGTCTCTCATTCACACACACACACACACACACACACACACACACACACACACACACACCCCGCACCCGCACCATGCTACGCTTACCTCTCAGCTTATCTATTCCAAGGTCCCTGCCCGGCCTTCTCTAAACACCATACACTGACCTTAGCATTCCTGGTCCCTTCCTACATCTTTCATCTCTCTCATCTCCCTTGCTGCTGCTCAGCTTAGCAAATGATCCACAGAGGCAAAGAAATTGCATCCTATTTGGATCCCCCTCTCAGCAGCGTTTCTGTTTGCTCTGCATTTACAGCCCTTTTCAGCCCCAAGGCAGCTACAGCTCTTGCAGTCAGATATGCGTCCAAGAAGACAGGTGGCAGCTCCAAGAACCTGGGCGGGAAATCACGAGGCAAACACTATGGCATCAAGAAAATGGAAGGTGAGGGTGTGCCTTCGTTTCTGTTTTCCAGCTGCATCTCATGGATGCTGCCCTGCGCTTTCTTAGAAGAGCAGAACTGCCGTGTGGTGCCTGCCTGTACCCTCACAGTTCACCATTGCATGGGCTCCACACTGACGGGGCAGATGAGATCTAGGGAGGGGTACAGGCCCCTTTGAGTTCTGGTTTCTTAGCCATGCAACCAAAAAGAGGCTGCTGGGTGGCGCGCGCGTGTGTGTGTGTGTGTGCGCGCGTGTGTGTGTGTGCGTGTGTGTGTGTGCGCACGTGTGTCGCTATTTATGTAGGACCATCTTGGAGGTGTTTTCCAGGAGCAGGCTTGGCGGTTAGTGACAACCTTTTCAGTTTTGCTATTTCTCAGCATTTTGCTGTGCTTCTGTGATCACTGGTGCTGAGTCAGCTCAACTGTGGACTTTTCTTTTAGGTCACTATGTTCATGCTGGTAACATCCTTGGCACTCAGCGTCAGTTTCGATGGCACCCAGGCGCCCATGTGAGTTGCTCTGTGCCCTTCCCCCTTTTCTTTCCTAGGGCAGCCTTTTCATGCTCATCTGTCCTTGGCCCATCCCAGGGAGTGAGGTGGATGTCATCTCTATTTTATGGTTGAAATGCCAGAGGCTCAGAGAGTGGTAGAACCCTATTTAAGCTGAGATTTGCCTAACATTAGATCATAGCATTAGATCTGGGCCTCATTTTTCTTTTCCATAGAAAATGGAAGTGGGTTATATAATATAATATATGGGGCATTTGCAGCTGCTTGAGGACCTAGAAACAATATGCTTAAAATACAGTTATCTTTTGAAAGTGACAGACTTCTTACTGATAAATGTGCTTTTCAGTGTTCTTATGAATTTGTAATTTTAAAACATTTCCCCTTTATGACTCAAAAGGAAGAAATATTTTTATTCTACTAGAATTAGATTCAATAAATACTTTCCTTCAGTTAAAAACAACATCAAAGGGGCTGGGAGATGGCTCAGCTTTAAGAGTGCCTGGGCTCAGTTCCCAGCACCCACATGATGAGTCACAAACATCTGTAACTCCAGTTCTAGGGGTTCTGACACCCTGTCTGTCCTCAGTGGTAGCAGGCATGCAAGTGGTACACAGATATACATGTAAGCAAAACACTCACATACATAAAATAAAAAATTTAAACATCAAGTCCAGCATGTTGGTGTATGCCTTCAACCCAGAACTCAAGTCAAAGACAGGCAGATCTCTGAGTTTGAGGCCAGCCAGAATTATGGAGTGAGACCCTATCAGCAACCCCTACTCTCAATCCCCTCCCAAAGAAAGGTATTGGATGTGAATAATAACAGTAGAAGTGGATGTATTTGAGCTAAATATGCTGCAAGTTTTTCATGGTCCATTCATTCCATCCTTAAGATGACCTTATGAACATAGTAGGGAGTTTATCCACATTTTGCAGACACAGGAAAGTAACTTGCCAAAGATCACATGGTATTTAGCAGAGCTAGGATTTGAACCATTTTATTATTGTTGTTGTGGTTTTTATTATTATATTTGTTTGGTTAGAAAGGGTTTCATTATATTGCCCAAGCTGGCCTTGAATTCTCCATTCTCCTGCCTCAGCCACCTGAGTATGGGATTACAGCTGTGTGCCACCTCTCGTGGCTTGTGGACTCCCGTTCTCAGGCAGAGAGAGATACTGTGTGCCACCTCTCGTGGCTTGTGGACTCCTGTTCTCAGGCAGAGAGAGATCCAATAGTACTAGGCTGGTGCGTAAGACTTGCCACACATCTGTGTTCCGTTGTTTGTTTTTGAGACAAGGTCTCCTTGCTATGTACCTCTAGGACTGGAACTTTCCATGGATCCCAAGCTGGTCTTAAGATTGCAGTGATCCCCTCCTAAGTCCTGGCAAACATTGCAGGCATGCACCACCATGCCTTTCTTTCTCTTTTCTTAAAAAATATGTCTGTCTGTCTGTCTGTCTCTCTAGCCATCTAGCTAGCTAGCTATCTGTGATTGTATGTGTGGATATCCTAGGAGGCCAGAAAAGAGTGTTGGATCCCCTGGGAACTCCACTTGGAGTTCTGAAAGAACAGCAAGTGCTTCTAGCCATTGAGTCATCTCTCCAGCCCCTCGGGTTTTACTATACATCTAATTTCAAGTTGTAAAAGAAAAAAAGTATAGGCAGTTTTAAAAAATCTGTATTAAGGGCCTGGTGAGGTGGCTCAGAGGTTAAGAGCACTGACTGCCCTTCCAGAGGTTTTGAGTTTAATTCCCAGCAAGCACATGTTGGCTCACAACCATTGATAATGAGCTCTGGTGCCCTCTTCTGGCCTGTAGGCAAACATGCAGGAGGAATGCTGTATACATAATAAATAAATCTTTAAAAATGTGAAAATATGTATTAAATATGCTATTTATGAAAACATTTAACTTTGTAGTATCTGGAAAAGGGGTTGGAAATATCTAATGCACTAGGTAAGAAATGAGTTCTGATGTAATGGTGTGAAAAAGTTTTTAACCTCAGGACTTAACTGTAAGCACTTACTGTGGAAGCACAGTGTGTATTAGCAGATCTAGTACCCATGCGTCTTGATCTCTAGTCTCCATGGACTCTAAACTTTTTAAGTGTAAACAAAGCATGCTGTCAGAGGCAGTGATTGGTGGTGCCTTTGTGGACCTGGCTTGGGATCTCCCCACTGTGGCTTCTGACAAGCGGTGTGGACATAACTGCTGTTACCAGTGTCAGGGCTGTTTTCTATTCCCTCCTCTCTTACGGAGTTGGTGAAGGAGCAGAGGCAAAGAAGAGCTAGCCTGAGAGGGACCCCTCAGAGCCTGCCCTTCTGCTTCAGTCTTCACTCTGAAGGGGAAGTCTGGCCTGAGCCTCGGGGTGACCGCCTGTCTTCCTCCAGCTGACCAGGTCTGTGTGTTGCAGGTGGGACTTGGGAGGAACAAGTGCCTCTATGCCCTGGAGGAGGGGATAGTCCGCTACACCAAAGACGTCTACGTGCCCCATCCCAACAACTCGGAAGCTGTGGATCTGGTCACCAGTCTGCCCAAGGGGGCTGTGCTCTACAAGACTTTTGTCCACGTGGTTCCTGCCAAACCTGAGGGGACCTTCAAACTGGTAGACATGCTTTGAAGTCCCTTTGAGACCACTGGATGGGGACTGGAGCCAGGTCACAGGAGCATGATACAGGGAGTCAAGGGCCAGACCGAGGACATGGTCCCCAGAGAAGAGGCCTTGGATGGTGACTGCTGGAGACCCTTTGGTAGCGCTGATATGAGCATCAATAAAGCTCGCTGGAGCCCTGCATCTGTGCCATTTGTGGACAGTCCAGATGGGGCTGCTTACTGCTCTAGTTCCTAGCCATTTTGTTTGTGCCGACTGAAGGAAAAGAAAGAGGAGACCTATCAGCAAGGAGCTGAGGAAGGGGATTTCATTAGCACCATCCCTTAGAGGGAGTGAGGAGGGCCTGTTCTCTAGAGCAGTAGTTCTCAACCTGGGGGTCCTGACCCCTTTGGGGATTGAACAACTTTCACAAGGGTCACCTGAGACCCTCCTGCACAGCATGCATTTACATTACGATTCATAACAGTAACAAAGTTACAGTTATGAAGTAGCAACGAAAATATAATAATTGGGGGTCACCACAACACAAGGAACTGTATTAAACAGGCTGAAGCATTGGGAAGGTTGAGAACCACCATTCTAGAGTGTCGCTGCTGCTGGGTCCCTTAAAGGTCCAGGGGCAGGGCCTTGGGGGTGGGGGAGTAGAGGAAACATGGTTCACCTGCTGCTACGGTAGAGGGAGCCAGCTATAGGCCCAGAGATGGCTACTGTAGCTCTTCACATACTCCGCCTCTGAAAGTTCAGAGCAGGAGCTTGTGGGACAGTAGGCCCAGGCAGGCCCCTCCCACCCTGAAGTATGAGGATCTTTCAATGGTGAGGCAGAGTAGGTGGCAGACAGCTTCTCCTAGCCCACCAAACACAGTGAACCACATTATCTTCTGGTTCTTGATGTATTTCAAACTAGAAACAGCAGCAAAGAGTTTGGTTTTGGGATGCTCAGTGAAGGCCCAGGCAGGCCTCTACTGTCTGCCCAGCCCAAACCTCAAAGTTCTGGCCTCTAGTAGAGGGACCAGAAGGAAATCACAGCAGGTAAGATGGCCACTTTGACAGCTGGAGACAGGTGGTAGTGGCTGCAGTCCCAGAGGAAGGCGTGTAAAGTCAGATGGCTCCTAAACACCTTCTGTGACCTGCACACAGGCTATCCAGAGATGGGGCACACAGTCACCTTCCTGTTTGGGGGTTATGCTTTGAACTTGTTACCTGGTACAATGATATAGATTCCCTACATCCTCCAAATCCTTGACAAAGGTGGCCTGCGGTCTGTAGGGATTCATTTTGGCATCCTGTGTATAGCGTTGCAGGTACTGAGGTCAGCTGGGCTAGCGGAGTATGCATGAGAGGCCAGTTAGGCCTATCTCAAGAGAACCAAACTGGTCTTTCCAGGCCCCTGAAGAGACGAAAGGGCTATGATAGGTGACTGCTTCCTGAGGGGAAGCGAGCCATGATGGGGCGGCAGTGCAGGCAGTGACCTTAAGGCCTCTCACAGCTTGGTGGCAGTTGAAAGAATTCAAGGACAAAGGTTTTAGCCCTCTCCATCTTCCCCCACGTACATACCCTTTACACAGCTGTTTCAGCATTGCACATTGCCTGTCCCTTTCATGCCATCTTGGCCTGAGGTCTGTCCACAGAGGCAAAGTGGGGCCTTCAAGTATCCTGGGGGTTTGGTAGCCTTTATCTTGTCCTGCCCAATGGACCAGGACACTGTCCAGGCTGAGTAGACAATGTGTAAGAGTAATATGGGGAAAGCTGAGTTCTTCAGGGACCCAAAGCTTAGAGGGCTAAACAGTCAGGGCCCCAAGGATTATGCAGTCTGCTGATGAAATCTGCCCAGGTCATTTTGCCAAACAGTCGGACACACAGACTGACTGTCGCAGGATTTGCTGATGGGTCCCTGGGCAGCCTCATACAGAATATCTCTCTGGGGACACCATTATGACTAAGAAAAGCACAGGGAGCAAGGGAGTCATGCACCAGTTACCCAGCTTCCCTTGCTCTGTCTGACCAATGAACCCAAAGCCCAGGGCATGTCCCGCCTCTCCAAGCTTCTGACATCTTTTCCTCCATTGTGCTCTAGCCACATCAGACCCCTTCCCTGGCTGCAGGATGCTAGCACATACTTCATCCCCCAGTCAGAGGCACTACAAGAATCATCTGCATTTCCCTGGGGGAACCTCTGTAGGTGGCCCAGGTGCAGGGGTAGGTAGGAGCTAAGCCTCAGAGTGCAAGGCAAGCTGGAACACAGAACTATCCTGCTGCAAGAGAGCAGAGTCCTGCCTGATACTATCCTATTATCCATCTGGTCATTCCTGTTGCTTCTGCTAAGTCCAGGCCCCCAGTGTGTCTAGGAAGCACTTGGGAGGAAGAGAGTTCACTCCTTTCTGGCCACCAGCTAGTTCATTCTGTTCCTCTCCGGCAGCTCGAATGGCCTTTGGAAGGTCAGTCTGAACAGCATTTTCTGCTCTCACCCCTCCATCCTGGGTCTGGTGCCCAGAGTTGGAAGTTCAGAGCCTAGGGCCTCAACTCAAATTTATTTTGCTTCCTACGTAGCTGCTTTTTGGGTGCCCTGTTCCTAGGGAGAGGCCTGGCAGTGCTGGAGTTGCCCCATCCTGCCTACAGAAACCTGCTCTAGCTTTTCAGAGCTGGGTCCTTAGGGAGTTAGGAAGACAGAGACCTTTGTCTTCGCTGAGGGTTGTCTGCAGTTTGTTTACCAATGGTGAGGGAGGGGCCTGACCAGGATGTCGTACACTTCTACTGCTGCTCTGAGCTGGAGGATATAGGCTCAGGGGATCTCAAAGGCTCCTTCCCTAAGGAACAGCTGCTCCTGGTAGGCCGGAAGACAGTCCTTTGGTCAGCACCTATGCACAAAAGCCAGGAGCAGCTTTGTGCACCTGGAACCCCAGTGCTGGGAGCTAGAGACAGAAGGATCCCCAAGGCTTGCAGGCTAGCCCGCTGAAAAAACTCCAAGCCTCAGGTTCAGTAAGAGAGCTTGTCTCAAAAGGGTAAGGCAGAAACTAGTAGAGTGGGATACCCAACATTGTCCTCGGGCCTATGCATGCGTGCACACCCCCAACACATACGTGCACACACTAAAAAACAAGACAATGCTCTGAGGACTGTTGTGCTTTAGGCTGGCTAGCCGGGCCTGGCTGTGGGCTCTTGTACGCAATCCACCTTGACAGCTTGATTTATTGCCGGTGCCTCATCTGCTGAATCCAGTTGGTAATTCTTTTTGTTCCTGACCTAAGAATTGCTACTGATAAATTGAAACAAAATGTTGGGCAGTGGTGGTGGTGCACACCTTTAATCCCAGCACTCGCGAGGCAGAAGCAGGCGGATCTGAGATCGAGGCCACCCTGGTCTACAGAGTTCCAGGACAGCCAGGGCTACACAGAAAACTGTCTTGAAAAACCAAAATAATAAATAATAAAACAAGCAAAACAACACCTTCACCATCTGGAGAGCTAGAATACAGTGTCAAATATGCATTTAAATGGAAGTCAGAGACAGCAACCATCTTCTCTCGACCAAATGCCATTCTCTGCCCTTAGCACTTCCTGACTGGCCAGCCACACCCTGTGAGGGCAGCAGAGAACAGTGAGAGTGGTTCTGGGGGCCTCCCTGCCCTCTCTGAAGAGTGCCCCACCACCAGCTTTAACCTGGGGCTCCTCGTTTCTCAGCTCTGCTTTCCTGGCTTGCTCCCTGAAGATGGGAAATGCAAACAGCCCACCCTGGGACCCTCTCTCGGCAACTGGGAAAACGCTGCAGCCTGCGCAGCAATCGGCCACTTACTCCCCAAGCTAAGCCAAGCCGAGCTTTGCCAGGTGCGCCAGCCAAAGAAGTGAGTTCTAGAGGTCCGGAGTCTTCGTTCTGACCCCCGCATTATGTAAGGCACGAAGGGCCAATACTGAGCCCTACTGATGACAGGAGGAGAATCAGGTGGAAAGGCAGAAAGCTTGAGAAAGGCAAGGCAAGTGAAGAACTTAGCGCTCACTCAGGCCCTGCCACTGGCCATAAGGGGACAAGGTATAAAACTAACCAGTGGGTCATAACCACAACCACCTCTATTACTGAGTGGGCTACAAAGGTGGGATGTGAGTAGGTAGCAAGAAACATGAAGCTTTGGAGGATGGGCCTCAGTGGCGCTGAAGGCCCCTAAGCCAGCATTTACTGCAGTCTGGCCCAGTGGTGGGGTAGAGTGCGGGGGGGAGGGGGGCATTTTAGAACTAAATGCCACTAATGCTGGCCTGCTGGGTAGCAATGAGGACTCTAAGCCTCCCAGAGCCCATTTTCCCGCAGAAAGAAGGCTGCACTGGAGAGCCATCCGCCATCTGGGTGGATTTTTCAACTGTTCCTGCTATAGGATCGTTACTATGTCAAGGCTACCAAAGAACCAGCTAAGCTCCCTCATACGCAGGAAAAAATGTGGGGCCTCAGTGTGCTGGCTAGTTTGCCAACTTGACACATGCTAGGAGCACCTGGGAAGAAGGTACCTCAACTGAGAAAATGCCTCTATTAATGGGTGTCAGGAGCCCTGCCACTGTGGGTAGCACCAGCCCTGGGCGAGCTGTCCTGGGAGGTATAAGAAAGGTAGCTGAGCAAGAGACTGGGGAGCGAGCCAATAAGCAGCATTCTTCATGGCCTGTGTTTAGCGCCTGCCTCCAAGCTTCTGCTCCGGCTTCCCTATATGCCGGACTATAAGCCGTAGGGTGAAATAAACCCCGCCCTCCCCATGCTTTTAGTCATGGTCTTTAGCATAGCAGTAGAAAGCAAACAAGGACATTCAGCGTGGAGAGATAGAGATCTATTTCCTCTGTTGCATATTTCAAACTTCACGCTGAGCTTCAGGCACAACGCGACTCCCAGTTCTTCTGAGGGCCCTGACAGTCTTCCCGCGCTGCCAGTGGGGCTCCCTGTTCCAGGACACACGTGGGAAACTGCACGGATCTCAGCAGGCTCTGACGCCCTGCATTTACTAGGGCAGGGTGTGTTGGGAAGCCTGAGAGCCAGCCCCACCCCTACTCTAGGGTCTCCTGGCTACCAGACGAGCGAGCAGCTGTCCCGCTAAAGCCCAGCTCCACAGTAGCCACCAAATCACCTGTTCTCCTGGCCTCAGAGCCTGATGGGACACCTGTGCCTCTCCAGACCCTCAGCTGGGAACCCACCCGTCAGCCCAGGCTGGGGATGGAGGCTCTGGAGGGTGAGGCAGACAAAACCTCTCCAGAGCAGGAGCAGATGGGCTCGGTGTGCTCCCCATGGCCACAGCCCACTTCCTGGGCCTGCTCTGAGCCCTATTGCACATCTTCCTCCTCCTGTCACTCGTTTTAAATTTTAAAAAAGTACAAACTAGAGAGGGGCAGAGGAAGCGCCCCCCTCATGGTTCCGGTGGACCTCTGATCTCTTGCAGGGCCATTAGCAGTAGTGAGCACTACACCCACCAACCCTTCCCTCAGTGCAGGTTCCTGATGGCTCAAACGGGCACACTGCCTGGGCCTCTGGTTCTTGTCTGTGGGAGAGATGTCCCTCCATTGTCGATAAGGTGCAATTCCCCGGCTCCTCCGGGTTGTGCTGGCTGGGGCCCTGCTACCTGAGTCGCCCATCAGCTTTGACAAGCCCCAGCTCTGATTTAGGGTCAGGAGACAGAGAGCTCCAGCTTGTCAGTCTGCAGAGCTCCAGGGAGGGACAAGCAGAGGGGCCTATGGCACACAATCCTGCCACAGACCAGAAACTACTCAGCTCCCCATCTGTCCAGGCCTCAAGTGCAGGACCCGTCAGCTCTGTGTGCCTCTTGGCAGCCTCCTCCATGGTCTCCGGCTGAGGCAGGTTCAGGATGCCACTTAGGCCCTGGAAACTCTGCTCCATGTATTCATTGTGGGGTGGTCCCGCGTGCAGCCAGCTGGCATCATCTGCGGGTACAGAACAAGCAGTTAAGCATGCCCTTCAGTCCAATAGAGGCCAGTCCATAGGAGTCAGGGCCGAACACACAAGTTCCCATCCTAACCTTACCATGGCGGTCTCATCTTACAGAGTGGACTGGGGCTGAGCTAAGGAACCTTCTATGCCTATAAAATCATCAGCTGCGGCTGGGCAGTGGTGGCGCACACCTTTATCCTCAGCGCTCCGGAGGCAGAGGCAGGTGGATCTCTGTGAGTTCGAGGCCAGCCTCACCTACAGAGCGAGTTCCAGGACAGCCAAGGCTGTTATAAAGTGAAACCCTGCCTCAAAAAAACCAACAAACAAGTCATCAGTTGTATAAAACCGAAGTGGTACTGAACCTGGTCACTCACACTTATAGCTCTAACAAACAGGAGACCGAGGCAGGAGGACTGCAAGAGTTTGAAGCCAGAATGGGTTATTTGGTGAGTTCCAGGCAGCCTGGAATCCATTTTAAGACAGTGTCTCAGCAAATAAGCAAAATTAAAAAGTAAGAATTCCTAAATTCCTAACTTGAGGAATTTTTTTTTTTTTCCTGAGGTCAGAACCCTGGTCTCACTGAGCTAAATCCCCAACCCTCCAACTTTAGACTCATGTTGAACAAGGCACTTCTTGACCATAGTCAAGCTCCCAGACCCCTTGGCAGCCTGTTCTTTACACAGGGCTGGCTTGACTTGCCTTTCCTTCCCACTCCCCTCTGTACTCACTCACCTCTACTCTCTCCTCCCGTGCAGACATGAGCCAAGTTCATACCTTGGCTTAGAACACACTCAACCTTTGTCCTCTGAGGTTTAGTCCCAGGCCTACCTGCAGAGCTGACTGCTCAGCCGGCTGTCTCCTTCATCCAATGGCTTGCCTGCCCTGTATCTATTCCCAGGCCCTTGTCCTTATCTCTCTGGGTTACTCCTGCTCTTCCTTGCCTTCTTGGGATCGGGTGCAGTGGGGAGAGGAAATAGCTACCCATGGGGACGTCACTCATCACCACTCTCAGCCGGCACCTTCAGAGGTAAGCCCTGCAGGAGTGTGCTCAGCTTCCAGCCGCCCGTGGCCTGTCCCCTTAGCCCCAGCCAAATCACCAGGGGCCGTGTGAATCTGGCCATCCCAAGCTACGTGGGACCCAAGAGTCTCAAGGCCTGAATCTGGCGCTGCTGCACTGAGAGCATTATGTATGGAGGAGCATCAGAGACAGGACAGGATGAGGGACAAGATGCCTTAGCACACAGCACCCCTGTCCCCAGTGAGACCGGAAGTATTTTCAGGGCACTGTGAAGGAAAGCCCCACATTGTTCTAATAATTTTCCTTTTGCACTAAATCTGGCTTGAGTGACTTTGTCCCAGTCACCTAGGGGTGTCCCATAGTTGTACCAATGAAAAGACTGAGGGAGTCATTCCCGAAGCCCAGGGCCCAGCTGTAAGGGGAGAGCCACATTTCCAACAGCAGTCAGCCTGACTCTCTGGCTTCCCTTCCCCCACTACCACAATACAGGGACGAAGACCACAGCCCTGCCTTTCCCCTCTACCACTCAGCCACAGGACCAGCACCCTGGGAAACCCTGTTCTGCCTGGGATCTGGGCATCGTCTGGGCACCACATCCTTACCTTTCCTGAGAGGTAGTTTGCGGTTGAAGGTCAATGGCAGCACAAGGAAGCGGGTCTCACCCAGGGGTTCCCAGAACTGAAGCAAGCGAACAGTCCAGGCTCCTGGCCGCAGCGGCCGGCTCAGTGGGGGCTTGTACTGCGTGACCTCAGTGTCCGCATCTACCGTGATGTCATATGATGTGGCCACGACATAGGTGGGGTCAATCCAGACCACAGTGGCTGTGAGGTTGGGGCCCCGGGCCCAGCGCTGCATAGCTACAGGCTCATCCAAGGGTCCCAGCAGGCCCCCAAAATTCCGGAAGAGACGTTCTTTGGGGTCCCACTCAGTGCCAACCTGCAGGGAGGGAGGCAGCTGGGCAGAAGCCTAGGAGAAGTTCTTCTTCTATCTGCTCTCATGCCGCCTCTTCTGGTGTAACCCCAGGTCAGTCACTATTGCTTTCAGGTTCCCTATCTTCAAACTGAAGGGGTGAGTCTACAACTGAAACCTCTCTCCCAGCTCTGAGGTTTATTCCAGGTTGCCACCTGAACCCTTCTGCAATGGTGGGGCCCATAAAGGCAGACCACCCCCCACAAAGCCAGAACCTGTAGGAAAGGACACCCGAAGCTCATCTGGACTGTCCAAACCCCAGGGATCCTTGTACTTTAGGTGATTAGAACCGACAGTTCCATCCCTAGTCCCTGTGTCATCTGAGAGGGCCCCTTAGTGTATGCCTGTGAGGGTGGCATAGATCTATCTGTGTCGGCATCCCCAAGGTTGCCGTGATTGGGAAAGCAGAGCCCAGAGAGCCCAGCCCATAAAGGTCTGATGGAGTCCTTACCCCTCCCTTGGTGTCTGTCCCTCTCTTCCCACTCCCTGCGTCTTGCTGGGGGTCAGGAGAAAGCAAGGGGGAGGACCTGTCCCACCTCCAGACTCTGGAGCCGGCTGGCCTGGTCACTGCGCCCCAACAGTTTCAGCGACCCCTGGGGCATCAGCCACATCTCAAGCGTCTCTGCTGGCCCCTGGGCTGAGGGCTGCACCGCCTGCGTCACCAGGTAGCCCTGGAAATGGTCGTCATAGAAATACAGGTGCACGCTGGACGGCAACCCCCTGGGCTCAAACCTAGGAAGGTTTCAGCAGGGAGAAAGGGAGAAGCCATCAGCACACCTGACGGCACCTTGAGTCCCAGGGAGGGACACTGGGGAGCCCTGGCCCCAGGAATTTCTTTGGTTCCAAATCTCACACCCCATATGGTCCTAGTTCTTCTTTACCGAGCTTAAAAAAAAAAAAAAAAAAATTTTCCCTGCCGGGGCTTACTCTGAACAGGAGCTGTCTCTGATTTGTGTCCCCCCCACTTAAGGCACCATACTCTAAGGGCCTGCTATATGTCAGAAGCGGGAGGGTCTTACCTGCAGAGTGCAGTGGCCTGTGGGGGTACAGCGGTGGCAGCATGACGCAGGCTGAGACGGGCAAAGGCTGTGTAAGCGGTGAGTAAGACATCGCTGAGTCCACCAGGGCCATCAGCCCTGTCATAGGTGTTCTCCCAGTAGGCCTTGAGGGCTGGGGTGCTGGGTGGGTAGCTGCCATACAGGTGGAAGTCCAAAATTTCCAGGACCTCCTGATTCACAGTTGACTCAAACTTCCGGGCAAAGAAGGTGGGTCTGGAGACTTGCTGGGGAGGAAGAGACAAAGAAGGTGAAGGGCTCTGCGGGTCCCAGAACACAGCAAGGAGCAGGGGCGGCCCCCTCAGCTCGGTCTCTTTGACTTTTCCACCTGCTGCTAGCTGCCCCAGGTGGAAACCCACCCTGCCCTTCCGACCCAGAACGCTTGTGGGGACAAAGCTGGGTCGCAGGCTTCTCGGGTCCGAGGGAGTGTACCTGAAGCCGCAGGAAGTCCTGTGGCTTGAAGTCGTTGGGGGAGCAGCCACACCAGTCCACGATGTGCTTGTACTGGCATTTGCAGCCCAGCTTACGGTTCCAGTTGGTGACACGCAGGTTGTTGTCCACAAGGCTCTCACAGGCCGGGCTATTCTCCAGCACTGTGTGGAAGAAGGACTGCAGGTGGCAGGGGAGGGGGACGGGTGAACCATGGGCCTTTCAACCAGTGCCCTCCCTGGCTTTGGCGCCTACTTGGTCACCCACCTCAGCGGGAAGCAATGTGTAGGTATAGAACTGGCGAAGTTGGGCCACGAGGGGATCATCTGTATACACCACATATTCCACAAAGCTGCGCGTCAGCACGAACCAGTCAGAGCCGCCATCCACCACGATGCCCGCTGGGATCTGCCGTTCACCCAGGCGCCACATGTGGGAATCACACTCATGGAAAAGCCGGTCCAGGCCTTGCTTCTTGATGAACCTGAGGGAGGCAGAAAGGCCATGACTGGAGGTCCCACAGAAAGGAGCCTGAGCCTTCTTTCTACCTGGCAACCAGCCTGCCTCCACCTATGACTGGTTTGGGGGCCTTATAACCCAGGGCTGGGGCCCTTGGGTGGGAGGCACTGTGCAAGACATCAGGGCCTTCTTCCCCACCACCTGCCTCACCTGGAATTGTCTCGCCCATGTGACTTGAGGAAATTCTTGTCCCGGTTCTTGGATAAGAATGCCACCAGCTCCTCATTTGTCCTGGTGAGGGAAGGAATTTGTAGGAATTTGTGTAGCTGGGGCTCAGTACCTGTCCCAGAACAGACGCCTCTAGCCCGAATGACCTTTACCTCTTTCCTTCCTTTCTCATAGGAGCTATTACATCATGTGCCTGCCCCTTGTCTGGGGTGATGATACCTCCATCCCTCCTCCACCTTTGCTATCTGACCCGGCACTCCAGGTCCAAGCCTCTGGCTCTTCCTCCCCATTTCTTATTATCCCCGATCATCAGGCCACCTTCCACTAGCCTCACACCCCAGTTCTTGCCTGGGGTTAAGGGACCAGGTCTGAGTTGTGGGGACTTCAGAATGTGATGGCAAGCAAACAAAATGGACCCTGCGACCCTGATGCCACCGATGGGGCTCCACTCCCACCCATCCTCATACCTGGTTGGATAGTCAGTGGCACTCAGGTTGATGAAGAAGTCCCAGGCCCAGCCGGGGATTTCCAGCAGGTCCCTCATGCTCCGCAGGTACATCCTCAGAAGGCTGGCCCCGCCCCAGATGGTGACCATGCGCCAAGGAGTCACCCGCACATTATCATAGTGCTGGGCCAGCTCCACCACCTCCCGGTACAGGTAGTTGGAACGCTGAGGAAGAAAGGGATGGATGGTCAGGAGATGGAGCTGGGCACCAAGGCTGGAGCCCCTACCCATCTGGGAACAGAGCACGGGAGAGAGCAAGTGGCAGGACTCCAGCTCCTAATAGCCCATGCCATGACCTCAACTTGCCTTCCTCTAGTTATGTGAGCCAACCTTTCTCTAGACTTCCTGTCTACAACCTCCAGAGTCTCTGCTCCGTTCACCCAGATCCTCTGGGTCTCCCCGGCCCACAGTACCTTATCCACGTGGATATAAAAGAAGTGCTGCTCATGGTAGACAGCCTTGAGAAGACGCTTGAGCTGGCGGATGGCACGGCCATGAACCACCAGCATGTAGGCGATGCGGACTGGAGGGCCACCAACAGGCTGCTGGGCCCGAGTCTCTTCCCACTGGATGCCAGGGCTCATCTTGCCTGAGTGGAGTAGACAGGGACACATTGGTGAGATGGGGGAAAGGCTACCTGCCTGCCTCCCAACAGGAGAAGCCTGGACTCAGAGACCTGGTCCCAGCTCCCCCTCTGCCAATTGGCACATTCATTTAACACGACTTTAGACAAGGAGGGCCATCTGGGAAATGAGCAAGATGATCTGGGCCGCATCACCTCCCGTCAGTTGCTGGGAAGGACCAGAGTACCATAGACCCTCACCAGCCAGCTGGCAGTGCCGGGGCACAGCCTTGGGCATGAGGCTCCCAGCTTGGTGCAGGCACACTACGTTGGCGATCTCCTGTTGGCACTGCTTGGTGCTGGCCCGGGCCAGTGCTGACAGTGCATCCTTGCCCACAATCTCGCACTTAGGAGTGAAGCTGTTGTCCGTGGGCTGGGGGGCCCCCTCCACGCTCCCTGTGTCTCCATGTGGTGGGAAGCCAGCAGCCCCCATCAGTGCCTCCCCAGCTGCTGCTCCACTCAGGTTCTGGCGGCCTGGTGCCTCTGGAGGTGGGGCAGGTGGGACCCGGCGGCTAGCTCTTTGGCGGCTGGTTACTGCCCGCACCACCTTGGCCACAGGCACGCCTGGGCTCTCAGCACGGCCTCGCCAGCGCCCATGCCTTTTACCAGCACTGCTCCTGCGCCCTGCAGAGCTGTCTGTATCCTTAGAGCCCTCGCCAGGGTCTAGTGGCCGTGGCTTCCTCTGCCTCCCTTTCTGTAAAAGACATGCAGATCATAGTCATTCACCTTTTCCCAGGCCACAGATTCCATCTTGACCGAGTCACTTTGAATTCTAGAAGCTCTTTGACATCATATACCTAGAAGAGTCCTGCTCACTCAATAACTCTGTACAAACAGTGACACTCCAGGGGCAGCTGGCTGAGGTGGCTTCCATGCTCCCACCTCAGCCATTGCCCCTCCCATGACCTCCAGATTATACATCGCGTAGCATGGTACTTCCTTCGCCTGATCTGGGCTCATGCCACCTTCTCTTTCAGCATATTTTAAAATACATGTCCATGCCTTCTCCAAGAAACCCTGCAGGGGACCCAGGAGTGCTCCCACTGAAATCCATGCCTCCTACCGGGGGCTCTCTGGGAAGACAGCCTTAACCGCCACTTGCATCCAAAGCACTGGTTGCACTAAAGCTCTTCATGTGGGAAGACTGAGGCTGCAACAGGGGAATAGCTCATGAGGGAGGAGGGAGTAGTCATGAAGCCTGAGACTCTACTATTGGATGGATCTCCCAGGAAGCTGAGGCAAGGGGCTTTGCTGAAGGTACCCTGTGAATAACAGGAGGACCCAAGTAGGAGATGGCAGCGGAAGGCTTCAGGCACAGAGCAAGTCTGTCAGGCAAGACCAAAGAGGGGCAGGAAGCTCCACAGCCCCCAAATACAGCCCTGTGGTCGGCTCAATGGGCTCTCCTGCATCAGGACTGCCTGTGGCCAGCAAGGCAATCTATCCCTGGCTAGAAACCTGAGGTCCGCAGCTGGAGGCTGCCAACCTCTGTATTTGTGACCAGACTTCTCAAGGGGACTCAGAAACCCTCCATGCTGCCTGCTACCCCAAAGGCCTGTTTCAGCTCAATTTCCCTTCCTCTCTGCTCCCCACTTTCCTTCCTCGCTTGGCCCACCTATCCTTTAAGGTCAGCTCGAGTTCCCAGGTCAACAGCCACCTCATCTGTCCCACAGCGGGGGTACACTGAGCTCTGAGACCCGGGATGTTCCTCTAGCCGACTGTAAACTGAGAAGCCAAGTCAGACCGTCTCCCCAGGGGCTGGCACATGAAGGACATGTGGCTAATGCCTGTGAGTGGGAAGGGACAGAGGCAAGGGGTGTCCCGCGAGTGCTCTGGCCTGCTGTTACCTCACCAGCAGCCACCGAGCTTCTCTGAGCACAGTCCCTCAGCTGGGATCAAATGAGACACCAGCTGTGGAACAGTAGCCATCGCTCTTGACTGTCCCTTTCCTCTCGCCAGCCTGCCAGCCCCCTGCCCCTGCTCTAGCACTCTGTGCTCTTGCTCATGCTGAGCCCTACAGACACACGCCTCGCTCAAGCACCTCTCTGTAATCACCCTTCCTGCACGGCTTACAGGAGGCACCTGGATCCTCCCCACCCGCTGCCACTCATCAGTCTCCTGGCTCCCAAGGTGGACCCTGGGGCCTGTCCTTAGACTCCAGCCTTTGCTTCCTGGTGAGCTCATTCAGTCTCTCACCCTCTACATACCATCCTTACACCATCCGTATCCCAGATTTACCTCTTTGGACTGGAATACTCCCTTGAACCTTCCAGCATGAAATGAGCAGCCTCCTTGCCATCTCCCTTGGGAGACCTCAGAACCCCAAGTCCAAATGCCTACTATTCTGCTCTCCCCTACTACTCCTTCAGTTTTTACATCTCAGCAAATGACAACCTTTTGTGGCTCAAATCAAATGTGCCAGGAGCCCGATTTTTTCTTTGGAGGAGACAGACGGGTGGCACCGAGGATGAGGGAAAGAACCTCATGATACTAAGCAAATGCTCTACCACTAAGCTACAGCCCCCGGCCCCAACCTCAACTTTGATTCTTCTCTCCCTATACTCCACATTCAATCCAATCTCCCCACTGTCCTCAACCTGATCTCCTGATGCCCTGGTACATGCGCCTGTCCCTTCCTGTCTCTCCACATCACAGCCACCAGTGTTTCTTTTAAAACTTTTCTTTTTCTTTCTGTTTTCTTTCTTTTCAAGACAGGGGTTCTCTGTGTAACAGTCCTGGAACTCGCTTGGTAGACCAGGCTGGCCTCGAACTCACTGAGATCCGCCTGCCTCTGCCTCCCGAGTGCTGGGATAAAGGCGTGTGCCACTACCTCCCGGCTAGAACTTTTTTTTTTTTTGTAGTTTCTGGTTTTTGTTTTGTCATTTAATCTTTTTCCTAGAAAAGAAAAACACAACCAGAGGCATTAAATGACAAACTATCAGTGTTAGAACGGAAGGGAAAAGAGAAAAAAGGCCAGAGGAACGGGAAGCCAGTAAAAAGTGGATCCCAAATCACAAGGACCAGTCCACAGGGTGGAGTCCTCATTCACTTTGGCATGCATGTTTGGTGTCTGGTCTTCCGGCCTGCTCCCTCAGATGTCCCGGTAGAGAGAGCTGGCTACACACTTCAGAAACCTGCCAATGATGAGCTCAGGACTTCACAGAAAGGTAGTCTTAATTTAACTCCTTGATTTTGTGCTCAGGCATCACCTGGCAGCTTTCTTGCCTCAGAGAAGGGTCTGGAAGAATGGGAGTCACAGTGGGGCACACTTTGGCATCGCAGCAGGGAACTCCAAGCAGACGCTCTCTTACGGGCACACTTGGTCTTCACCTGTACAGCCGTTGGTCCACATCTTTCCCACTTTTTCTGGCCAAAGAATGGGGAGGTGCAGGCTAGAACTTTTTAATATTTATTTATTATTTTCATGTGTTTTGCCTGCATGCATGTCTGTGCACCACATGTGTGCAGTGCACAGTGGAGGCCAGAAGAGGGCACTGGATTCCCCTGGGACTGGAATCCCCTGTGAGCTGCCATGTGGGTGCTGGGAATTGAACTGTGGTCCTCTGGAAGACCAGCCAGTGCTCTTAACCGCTGAGCCATCTCTCCAGCCCCTCCTTTTAGAACTTATATCCCCATGATGAGACTTGGCCAATGGCCTCTCCACTCAAGCTCTATAATAGCTAGCCTTCCCACCATCCTTCCATGCAAGTCTACGGAACTCTCTGCCCCATTCCCACCCCGCCTCCTGGGCCCAGGTAGCGTCCCTCCACCCCAACCGCCATTACTGGCTCAAGTTCTGTATTGGCTGTGCCTTCAGTCTAGGTGCTCTCCATGGACGCCCACAGCTCAAACCCTTGCCTCCTCAATTCTCTGCTCAGACAGTGTTTCTCAACAAGGCCCGCCTGGACTGAAAGCTCTAGCCTCCCTCATCCCGTTTCACTGTCCCCACGGAAATCTGATGGTCTTGGACCAACAAAACGGCTTGGCAGATAAAGGCCCCTGCTACCAAGTCTGACAACCTGAGCTGGATCTCTGGGACTCACATGGTGGAAGGAGGGAAATGACGCCCAGATTGCCCTTTGACCTCCATGTGCGTGCCAAGGCACACGTGCACCCACCCATCCACATATACACACAGAATGCAACAGTAGTACATTTTCTTAAGAAACGTGCTGATCTCTTCCACCATCCTAACAGGAACTTATTTATTCTGTGCCCTTTTGTCTGTCGCTCACATGGCTGTAAACGCTGCCAGGGGGAGTTCAGCTTGTTTCTCCGCTGGCATATTCGGAGTCCAGAAGAGTGTGTCACAATCATAAACACTCAGTTAAGTCATGCTCAGATGAATGCCTGTAAAGGTCTTGGTGCAGGTATTGCGTTCACAAAGGTTGCTGTCCTTTTCATTATTACTGGGCACTGAGACAGAAATAGTCAATGTGAGGCCAAGGCTTAGGCTGTCAAACATGGTGGACTCGGGGCGGAGTCACTGGGGGCTTCCCCTGCCCTTTTCCATAGGAACATGGAGGAGCCTGGGAGCTGCCTTTAGGTTCTCCACAGTACCCAGGCTCCCTGTTCAGCACCCAGATGGCTCACTGATGTCTTCAGAGGTACCCAATAAGTGTACTTCTGAGTGCACTTTTGTCTTAATGTCTGTGACATTAGAGTAGTGTTCCATGCTCACGTTGAGGAGGGCACTCTGGGCTGGCCAACCTACAGAGTAGTGGCATCTGACCCAGACACACAGCAAGCACAGGAAGACATTCCCAAGATTAGGTGGGTAGTGATGGCAAAGAGGAATGAGTTCTAGGGGTTAGAGCCTGTATCAGTGCATCAGGAGGCTGGTGAAGAGGGTAGGGCAAGAGGGCACAGAGCCAGGCTGGCTGTGGTGGGAGACAGGATGTGGGAGGAAATAGGCATGTTGGTGCCCTGCACTGCAGCAGGGAGCTGGCTGACCCTGAGAAGGACAATCCCAAAGGAGGCTGGGGACCAGAAGGCAGCAATAAGCAAACAGAAAGGCCCTGGTGGATAGCCAGCCCCGACTCCTGAACCCTCTCTGGCAGGTCCCAGCTTCAGGCTATGTCTCTTAACAGACTGCTGTCAATAGCAGGATGGTATATACATCAGGGTGGTCCCCTGGCTGGATGCATTCTGGCCTCAGAGACCCCCTCCTCCCTGCCAAGGAGGTATATAAAGTCCTCTGCCACTTCCTGACTCTAAAAATCCTTGAATCCTCCCTAAGCCATGAAGAAAGCGCACACAGAAATGCTCACCCCCGCCCCCACATGCTCCCACCCCAGACTTCTCAGGCGGCATTTAAAACAAGTGCTGAACGGATGTCCATGAAAGCTTTGAATGCCATCACGTGGCTCTTTGGGGGCTCGTGATCATCCCAGGTATCCACTCTCACCCCTCCACGGGCAGCAGAGTGCTTTCCTTAAATGCTCATTGGCTCCTGCTGTGGAGCTTTCCCCAGCACTTACAATAAAACCCACTCAAGTCCCTTACTGTGGTCTCTTTGGCCATACAGGACGGAACCATCTTTGGGAAAAGTGCCCCACCCTCTACCCATTCCCCAAGGATCCCCAGCTTAGCCCACTCTCCTGAGACCCCTCTGCTCAAACTCTCCTGCCCACCTCTTCCTGGAGGAAGCCGTTCCCAGCCTCCCGAGCTGATCCAGCCCCTCGTTATTCTAGCTTCCCTGCTCCGTCTGCCTCTCCCTGTAGACCGTCTGCCCTGCAGGCCAAGACTTCATCTATTCTTTATTTCTGTATTCCCCATATGAGCACAGTGCCTGATAGGAGAGAACTTAGTATGTGCTGACTGACTGACTGAATGAATGAACATATGTCCCAGGGTGCAATGTTGAGACCATGTGTTATGTCCCGACAGCTTGACAGGTGCTGAGAATTCCCGCAAGCATTCACGGGGACAGCTTCACTTCCTGGTTTTCATCACCCAACAAAATCGGTGCCATTATTACCCCCCCCCAAAGAAGGAGAAGTGGCTGGAGGTGGTCCACCTGACAGCAGAGCCAGGACAAGGCCGTGAAGAGAGCGGGCTCTCTTGCGTGCTGACCTCAAATGCTACACTATGCTCCTTCACAACCCCAATCTGGTGAGGTGGCTGCCAGGGCTCCACAATTTTTAGGCCATTGGGGACCTTTCCCCATTCCAGTCTGGGTTTCTTTCTTAGCTTTAGCCAGGTGTGTGTGTGTGTGTGTGTGTGTGTGTGTGTGTGTGTGTGTGTGTTGGGAGGGAGAGACTCCAATTCTCTCACCTCTCTTCAATTCTCCATTCCCAGCTATGGGCCGAGCAGCAGGGTCTCAAGCCCATGCATTGACTCAGACAACCTGCCGCTGAGCCATCCACTCCTGGGAAGACTCAGATGCCCTGATGTGTTCTTCTGCTCTTTTCCCAGTCCCACCGGCATCCTGGCTCACACAGACCAGGCTCCTCACCTGCCTCTGTGGCCCACTCCATCTGAGATGTCCCAGTTGCCCAAAGAAACTTCATCATCTGACTGAAACTTCCAAAAAACAAGCTCACTCCCTACACAAGCCAGCTTCCCTGTAACTGTCCTCAGCTCCTTTTGGGGTCATGGTCCCAAGTCTCTCTGTTCCTGGTCCTCTCACCAGCCCGAAACTGGAAGGGCAGCTCTTCTCCCAGTCTCCACACCAGGTCTTTGGAACTGACCAGGAGGGGAAGGTGTTCAGGCTCTATGCCTTCACCCTGCCAGGTAAAACCCAAAAGGATATGACAACAGAGCCTCTCTCCCAGAGCCCTGGAGACACAGGAACAAGAACCCCGGACCTCTGGCCACAGCTTAGGGCATTGATTAAGCAAACCCTCTCCACTTTTCCAGAACGGACGCCCCCTAACCACACTACAGGAGGGTGTGTCTGAGCCTGCAACTAAAAAGACACCAGTCAAGAGTAAAAACAACCCTGGGATCAGGGGGGGGATCTGCAGCTGCTGTTCCCATTACCCCAGAGCAAGAGATGGCTGGCTCCCTCCTCCTTTGAAGTCCTGAGGCTAACTCACCTTCCATTCACATCCCCTCCTGAAGATTCACCCGGGTTCTTCCCTGGCTGAGAAAGCCACGCCTTGAGGACACTTCAGTTTTTTTTCCCCTTGGGGTCACTCCTGCACTCTATTCCGGGGTATACACTTTGTCACAGGCCATAATTCCACCCCCTAAGTTCCACTTCACCGCCACACGCTGCTTCTCAGGCGCAGCTGAACACAGATGCCCGGGGTCCCTCGGCCCCCACTCCTCCGCCCACGTCGCGTACACCCCCGCCCCCTCCCAACTTCAGAAAGTTTGGCCTGAGGCTTCCCACCTTGAAGTAGGCTAGGGCCCAGTCGCTCCTCCCAGCCCCGATCCCCGTGCCTGACCTTCATCGCTCCCCGGGACGGAGACCACCCCACCATGACCCGCTCTTCCCTCCGCGGCCCCCAGTCCTCCAGCTGCCCCGGCCTCCGGGTCACGCACCGCTCCCACACGCAGCCCGCCAGGCCGGCCTGGGAAGGGAGCGTTGGGGGACGGAGGTCGGGCTCCAAGAGGCTGCCTGCGCCTTGTACGCACGCGGCCCATGTCCCACTTGCCTGGCCGGGGCCGCCCGCAGCCCCGCCAGGACCCCGCGCGCCCCCGCGCCCGGCCTGCCCGCCCGCACGGCCGTCGGAGCACCTCTCCCGGCTCGTCCTCCTCCAGGCCGCTGAAGCTCCACACCACCAGGCCCTGCAGCAGCAGGATGGCCAGTGCGGTGGCGATCGCCAGCTTGTAGCGCCGCACCAGCTTCTGCACCCGCGCGCTCGCCACCATCTTCCTGCCCGGGACGCGGGGCGCGCGTCCGGCCCTGCAAACCGGCCGCGGGCGTGCGCATGGGCGCGGGGCCGAGAGCCCCCACACCCCGCCCACATAGGCGGACCGGGGGCGGAGTCCTAGGCTCCACCCTCTCGCGGGCTGGGCATGAGGCCGTGGGCCGGTCTTCCGCTCTTGTCTCCTAGGAGGGGTCCTAGCTTTCTGGGTCCCTTCCACGTCTCCAAGCGTGTCTGCGTGTGGGATCACCACCTCCTGCCAGCAAAAGCATTGTCCTGGGGTGCGGAGAGTCTGCGGCCTGACAGCGCTGATATCTCAGGGCATGGTGTGCCTGGGGATGCGGGGGAGGGACTCAGTGGTCCGCAGCCCTAGGAAATGCTGGCACTCTCAGGTGTGTGAGTACCACCCACCCTGCCTAAAACCTGAAGGCCGCTCCTCAGGACAAAGCGTGTAGCCCCTTGACAGGCTCTGAGGTTCTTCACAAAGCTGACTTGCCACCGTGTCCTTCTAGTCCAAAGCATCCTCAGGCCTCTCTGCTGGAGGCGTGATTCACAACTTCTAGCTTCTAGCCAGAATCTCCTGGAAGATGATAAAAACAGAGCTCTAGTTCCCACGCCTGGAGTTTTGAACACCTGAGAATTAGATTCTTTTTTTAATATTTATTTACTTATTATGTATACAGTATTCTGTCTGTATACATAATAAATAAATATTTAATTTATTTATAAATAAATGTATACAGTATTCTGTCTGCTTATATGCCTGCAGGCCAGAAGAGGGCACCAGACCTCATTACAGATGGTTGTGAGACACCATGTGGTTGCTGGGAATTGAACTTGGAAGAGCAGGCAATGCTCTTAACCACTGAGCCATCTCTCCAGCCCGAGAATTAGATTCTTCAACAAGGTCCTCCTCCTCCCTCCACTGCTGCTGCTCCCCTGGAACCACACTTGGAGACCCACCAGACCTTGGCATATACTGTTCTCTCTCCTTGATAGCCATGCCTTTTGCTCCTCACCTCCCCCACCTCCACCTGCCCCCAACCAATGGCCTCTTCCTTAGTGCTTCCCGGGCACTGGTTGTAAGCATCTGGTGGTGATTTCTCTGTGATCCTGCCTTTGAAGCTTAGGTGCATGCCTTACCCCCCCTCCCCTGCTTCAAAGCTCAGGAAATGTTAGGAGGGAGCTGAGAAAGCCCACCCACTTGACCATACTTCTTTCTGGCTTGTTCAAGAGCAGGATCCAACCAAAAAACGAAAGAAAGAAAGAAAGAAAGAAAGAAAGAAAGAAAGAAAGAAAGAAAGAAAGAAAGAAAGAAAGGAGGGAGGGAGGGAGGGAGAGCGGGAGGGCAGTGGTGGCGCACACCTTTAATTCCAGCACTTGGGAGGCAGAGACAGGCGGAGGTCTGTGAGTTCAAGGTTAGCCTGGTCTACAGAGTGTACAGGGTGAGTTCCAGGACAACTAGGGCTGTTACACTGAGAAACCATGAATGGGGGGTGGGTGGAGCAGCATCCTATAAGGACTAATCACACCAAGGGCCTCACCTGAACCCAGAACCCAGCAGACCGTGTCGGAACTGGAACCATGGTGGGTGGAAGGTAAAGCGCTGCCTGCCTGAGCAAGGTGACTAGAGGCAGCAAAACCCACGGAGGAAATGCTTCGCTAAGTAAACAAACAAGCTAGATGTTCGACTCAGTTGTCTTGCTGTACTGCTCAGCTGGTCTCCTGCTTTAAACGCCTGAGTAGCTAGGAGTAAACTGGTGAAGTATTTATTATTTATGAGAGCCTTCCGTTCTTGACCCTCCCACTTTGTCTTCTAAGCGAAGACAGAAGTTTTGCTTTTGGGGTTGGTTGTTGTTTTTCTGGTTTTCGTTGTTGTTTTGTTTTGCCTTCTGAGATAGATTCTCATGTATGCGAAGCTGGCCGTGATCTCAAAATATAGCTGAGTATGATCTAGAATCCTCACGCCTCCGCATCCAGAGCGCTAGGATTACAGGCTCAAGGCGTCAGAAGGGGCAGATACAACCTTTAGAATGGAAGGGTGATAGGGTGATAGGAAGATCGTGGGAAACACTAAGAGAGGGCTCAGTGAGGACGGGAGTCTAATCCTCAGCACCCACATAAAAAGCCTGGAGTGGTGGTATTTGCTTGTAAACCCGGCACCAGGGAGGTGGGAAGGTGCACCTCTGAGGCTTCCCAGCCTGAGTTCATCATAAATCACAAAGTAGCAGACCCGAGGAACAGACTGATGCTGACCTGTGGTCGGCGTGCACACCTGTACATACGACCCCCGCCTCCACACATACACATAAAAAATGATATAAATTAAAACAATTATAAAAAAATCCCACAATCGCCAGGCGGTGGTGGCACATGCCTTTAATTCCAGCATTTGCGAGGTAGAGGCAGGTGGATCTCTGTGAGTTCGAGACCAGCCTGGTCTACAAGAGCTAGTTCCAGGACAGGCCCCAAAGCTACAGAGAAACCTCGTCTCGAAACACACACACACACACAAATCCACAATCAACAGGTCTGGGAAAAGAGATTATGTCATAAAAAAAAGGCCAAAATATTTAGAGACAAAAGGCAGAGTGGTTCTGGTGTTGCCAGAGAAGGTGAGTGGAGTGGCTAAGTCTTTTGATGGCCAATATACTTTCTTTCCCAGAGTGAGCACTGTGAAAAGTGGAAATTGTAAGCAATGTTTCAGATGACACTTTGGCTACTTAGGAGAATTTAAGTCTTCAAGGATTTGGAAAAACATCAGTTGACATGCCAGCAATTGATATGTTAATTAAATATCGACCTGTGTGCTCATTAAATCAGATCCTAGAGACTGCTATCTGCCAATACTTTTCCCCCCACGAGGAAAACAACTTTCTTTTCCTTGATTATAGAAACAGTATATAGTCACGCAGCATTTACTGTCAAAAGTAAAAATCACTCGCACCCCCAAAGTAATTACTATTCATATTATGCTGTCCTGACTCTCTGGGAGCCTGCCTGCACACCTGGGTTTGTTTTTGTTCTGTCTTTTCTGAGGCAAGGTTTCATGAAGCCCAGGCGGGCCTCAAACTCTCTACGTAAGTAGCCCAGAATAACTTGAACTTTTGATTCTCCTGCCTCCATGTCCCAAGTGTCAGAATTACAAACGTGCCATATCATAGACAGATTTCATTTTTTGAAGGACTCATATTTTTATTTTGGGGGGTGGGGGTGTTCTGTTTTTTAAAGTTTGATCATATGACATTTTTCTGCATTTTGCTTTCTTTCCCTACTTAACATAAATCCATAGAAAGTCCCCTTAGTTGGGTAGAGTAGGTGACCTAATCATCTTTTTTTTCTTTATTTTTATGGTTCTGAGAATCTAATTTAGAGTGTATTCCTCACACTTGCTAGGGAAAGGCTGTACCACCGAGTTAGAGCTAACTCTACTTCATTCTTTTTCAGTGGTTGCATAATAGTCTACCCCCTGGGGCATTAACTAGGTTCCCAAGTCTTGCCAGTGCCACAAGGCTGTAATAAGCATGTCTCCAGGTCTGGCCCTATGCCTGATGCTTTTATTTCTATGGTATATTCCTGGGAAAGAGATTACTGGAGAAACAGGAAAAGAAAATTTTACTAAATATTTCTATTGACTATCTTGAGATATAGCTTAGTGGTTAAGTTCTCGCTTAACACATTAAGGCTCTGGGTTTAATCCCCTAAGACTGGGGAAAACAAAAACAACAACAACAACAAAAAACAACAGGCACCTTTATTTTGAGGGGCTGGAGAGATAGTTTAGTAGTTGAGAACTACTTTTGCAGAGGGCCAAGGTTCAGTTTCCAGAACCCACAGGATGGCTTAAGACTATCTGTAACTCCAGCTCCAGGAGACCTGACACTCCTAACAGTGTCTGAGAGTATTATTTTCTGCCTCCCCTCCATCAGCAGGAGTTGTTCTGTTTTTAATTTTAGCTAATCAGATAGGTGAGAAGTGACCTCATTGCTTTTTTAATTTACAATTCTCTTCTGGACACTCTTGTTAATCGGTTCTGCCCCTCTCAGAACTGGTCATTTGTGGATGCAGAATTACTTCCTTCCTATTGCAGTCTTTCTCTTTTCATATATAGAATATATAATAAAATATAATATATGTATATACATATATACATGTACATATAATTTTTTTGTCATGTGTCCCAGGCTGACCTCAAACTCACTACTTACGGAGGATGACCTTGAACTTCTGATTTCCCTACCTCCATCTCCCAAGTGCTGGGGTTAAAGGTGTGTATCACCTTGCCTGGTTTGATTCAGTACTGGGGACGGAACCTGGAGCTTTGTACATGCTAATCAAGGGTTCCCCTCACTGAGTTACATTCCCCGCCCCTTTTATCACTTTGAAGAGTCTATCCACTTAAAATTTATTTTCCCTTAACTTAACCATTGCACTTTGATTTTCAAGTTCAATCCAGAGGCTGCAGGCAGTATTCTTCTGGTTGCCCAGCTCTCTGCCTCCTGTGGTGTACTAGATAGTGGGGGAGGGGACCTTGTATAATAACATATATGAAGATGCCATGTTAAAACCTATTACTTTTATATTCTAAATAATCAATCAATCAATCATTATTTTGGGTGTTGGGGACTGAACTCAAGCCTCAAGCACGCTAACTAAGCACACAGTCTACCACAAAGCTGCTTTCCCAGCCCAGGTTACCTTCTGGTCTCTCAGTCACAATCTTGCTGCCTCAGATTTCCTTCTGGGTGCTGGGGTTGTGGGCATGTGCTCCTGCCCCTTTCAGTTGTAGCATAAGCTGTATTGGATTTGAGGATTTTTCAAAGCATTTTGATTTTTTTTTTTTAAATGTGTAGCCCAGGCTGGTCTTGAACTTGTGATCCTTCTGCCTCTGCCTCCTTCAGCAAATCCTATTGGCGTGCGCCACCACAACCAGCGGTTTTTGGGTTTTTTTTTTTTTTTAAGATTTATTTATTTAGTATATACCTGTGAAGGTTGAGGACAACCTGCAGGAGCAGTTCCTCTCCTTTTA
Source organism: Ondatra zibethicus (assembly GCA_004026605.1). NCBI lineage: Eukaryota > Metazoa > Chordata > Mammalia > Rodentia > Cricetidae > Ondatra > Ondatra zibethicus. The sequence continues at coordinate 5,628 of PVIU01002993.1, read as the reverse complement.
CCATATGTGTCCCAGGGCTTGAACTCAGGCCATCAGCTTGGTGGCAAGTGCCTTTACCTCCTGAGTCATCCCTGGTTTATGAATATCTTAACTAGGGTTTTTTTTCCATGCATTCTTATAATGGATCTATTACAGAGGCTGCAGATTGGTGACTAGTGAGACTTGTTTGTGTGGCAAGTGTTATGGAGTAATCTTTTGTACACTGTGGAGATGTGTTGCTCTCATTGGCTTAATAAAGAACTAACTGGCCAATAGCTAGGCAGGAAGAGGTTAGGTGGGAGAGCCAGACTGAGGGAATGCTGGGTAGAAGAAGGGCAAAGTAGCCAGGAGACCCCAAGAGAAGGAAGATGAACGTGCCGTGCTGAAAAGGGTACTGTCATGCTTGCTCTTTATAACTTAAATTAACACATATTTTTTTATCTATAAGAACTAGTTAGAAACAAGCCTAAGCTACAGAGTGAGCATTTATAATTAATAATAAGTCTCTGTGTGGTTATTTGGTAGCTGGCTGGCGGGCAGAAATATTCCATCTGCAGACAAGTCTTTGGGTATTGGAATTTGAATTTCTAAAGACTCCTCCTCCAGTTCGTCCCCCTTCCCAGTCATCTCACATCCAATCAGAGGCACCCATTCTGTCACTTTCTGGCTTTAATGACATTTGACCTTACTCCTCTGGCCTATGGTTTTCTTCCTTCATTTTTCTTTCTTTCTTTTTTCCTTAGGCAGAGGGACTTGAGACAGTCTTACTCTATAAGGCAGGTTGACCTGGATAAAATTCACTATGTAGCCCAGGTTAGCCTTGAACTTGCCGCAATCCCCCTGTGTCAAAGTTCTTGGATTACAAACATGAACTGTTACGCCTGACTACCTCACTTTGTAAAAAGTCTTCTGAAAAGATTCTGGGGATTTATGCATGCTAGTTAAGTACTTCACCATTTAGCTGTGCCTCGCCCTCTTGTTTTTAATCTTTAATAGATGGAAAGATTGAGTTAAACCCATTTACAACACAAATCCAGGAATATGGTTTCTTTTGTGAATTGTTACTTCTTTATTATTATTAATTTTATATTACATTTCCTCTTCTATTTTGTAGGTGTGTGTGCACATGTGCCGCAGTGCACAAGTGGAGGTCAGTTGTGTGTGTTGTGAGAGTTGCTTCTTTCCTTCCAGCACGTGGATGGCAGGGATGGAACTCAGGTTGTCTGTCAGGCTTGGAGGCAGATTCCTTTACCTACTGAGCCACCACACTACCCCTTCTTATCAGTTTTTAAAGGCTGGAACTCGTTTACCTCAGGCCGACCTTAAACTCGGGTGTAGCCAGAGATGACCTTGACCTCCTGATCCTCCTGCCTCCACTCCCTGAGTGCTGCTTAGGCGTGTGTGCCACCACACCCAGTTCAGGGGATGCTGGGAACTGAGTCTAGAGTTCTAGTGTAGGGTAGGCAAGCGCTCCACGAAAACATCCCCCAGGCCTTTTTGTTCTGGTGCTAAACCCAGGGCATCACACATTCTAAGTGCTCTCCAGTTTCTGTCACTGGGCTACCCCCTACCCTCACCCCACTCCTTTTTAGTCTCTTTGAAATAATTCACTTATCAGTAGATACTGCTGTTTCTTAAGTACATGGAGACCCTTGCCACCTAGTCCAGGACTGGGTGGGATCTAATCTTTCCATCATTTCTATCTCCCTGTCCCTGGGTATTATCTGTTGAGAATTGTGTGCTTCTCTTTTGGGTTAACATTGTAATCAATGAATTTTTTTTTTTTTTGCAGAAGATCCAAACATTCCACTGCAGCTCTGATCTTTATTCTGTGATTATTTTGTTTGTATTCTTCTGTAAAATGAAAGGATACAGTTCTTCCACTCTGCCTTTAGCCAGTTGAGAACCTAAAAGGGTATTTTAGCCTTCTTTTTGGTCTTGAGTTTCTCTCTCTCTCTCTGTGTGTGTATGTGTGTGTGTGCACACGCATGCACACATGTATCTTTCCCTCTCTCTATCTCTCTTCCACCCCTTTGTTGAATTATCTAGCTAGGTATAGAACTTGTAATGCTAACACTCAGAAACTGAGACAAGAGGATTACCGTGAGGTTAAGCCTAGGCTGGGTTACATAGTGAAATCCAAGTCAGCATGCACCACAGAGTGAGACCCTGTCTAAAAACAAACAAATGTGCCTTAGGTGGATAAGTACAGTTGAAAAAGACCTGTAAATAGAACAGCGAAGTGGAACTGTCTGTGCCTGTAAGCCATCTTACCGCCACACTGAGCCACTATGAGAAGCTAGTCCATAATTAGAAGTGGCCAGGGTGGGCAATCTATCAATAAGCAGCCTACTAAGCCCATACAACATGTCCATTACTGGGACCAGCAGATGGAGTCTCAGGGCTTAGACATTTCAAACTCACAGAAACTTTGTCTCAAAATGACTTACATATTAATGAGACAGAGGTTGGGGACTCATGTGCTCACATACCCTCAGTTATCAGCCACTTTTCCTGTTGCTTTAGTAAACTACCTGACCAGAAGCAACTTCAGAAAGAAAGCATTTTCTTCTACTTACAGTTTGAGGGGATAGAGTCTGTCTTGGCTGGGATGGAGTGGTGGGAGGAGGCAAGGTACCTGGTCCCACCCATTAATTCCGGTCAGAGAGAAGGGGTCACGCAGGTGCTCTCTCTCTGCTCTCTTTCTCCTTTTCCTTTCTTCTGCTTCTTCCTCTTCCTCTTCTTCTTGTTTTTTTTTTTTTTCAAGACATGATTTCTCAGTAGCCATAGCGCCAGTTCTGGAACTCGCTATGTAGACCAGGTTGGCCTCGAACTCACAGAGATCCACCTGCCTCTGCCTCCCGAGTGCTGGGATTAAAGGCGTGCACCACCACTGCCCCACCCTTTCTCCTTTTCATTCAGTCCAGGAGCCCAGCCCTTGGGATGGTACCACCCTTGTTGAGGGTGCGTCTCTCTTGCTTGTTAAACTCTTCTGGAAATGCCCTCTTTGACCCACAGCTGTGTTTGCCTGATTGTTCTAAATAATGCCTCCCTGACAAGGAAGGGTAACACCCCTGCTGCTGCTAATGTGGAACGGTGGAAGATAAAGTTTCCAAGGTATGCCTGCCAACACAAACCAAAACAAACCACTGGGTAAACACCTGCTAGACAGAAAGAACTAGAAAGCAAAGTGGTGAATAGAGTCCAAACTTGTAGGCTGATGGGAACTAAAAATGTCACCTAGGGAATGGAGGGAGGGACTGGTAATGCAGCCATTCACTATGGGGGAAAGCCAAACATAAGGGGAAAAGCCTGGCAGCTGAGCACACTGTGGAGCTATGGCCAAGGGATGTGGGAGGACAGAAACATCTTCCTAACTGTGATGGTTTGAAAGAGGATGGCTCCCATGGGTTCATATATTTGCATCCTTGGTCCCAAGTTTGTGAAGGGTTTGGGAAGAATTAGGAGGAGGTGTGGCCTCATTGGAGGAGGTGTGTGACTGGGGTGAACTTTGAGGTTTCAAAAGCAGATCCATTCCCAGTTAGCTCTCTCTCTCTCTGTCTCCATCTGTCTCTGTCTTTCTCCATCTCATTCTCTCTCTCTCTCTCTCTGCCTGGTACTTGAGGCTAAGGATGCAAGCTCTCAGCTCCTGCTCCAGCGCCATGCCTGCCTGCTGCTGCCATAATCCCTGCTATGATGGTCATGGACTCTAATCCTCTGGGACTATAAGCCCCAAGTCTTATTTAGGGTTTCCATTGCTGTGAAGAAACACTTTAACCACAGAAACTCTTATAAAAAAAAAACATTTAGTTGAGGTGGCAGCTGACAGTTTCAGAACTTTAGTCCATTATCATCATGGTGGGGAGCATGGCAGCATGCAGGCAGACATGGTGGTAAAGAAGGAGCTGCTACATGTCGTTATGCAGGCAACAGGAAGTAGGCTGGGAGTAGCTTGAGCATAGGAGTCCTCAAGCCCACCCCCACAGTGACACATGTCCTCTGACAAGGCCACACCTACTCCAACAAGGCCACACCTCCTAATAGTACCATTCCCTTTGGGGGCCATTTTCTTTCAAACCACCACACCCCAAATAAACTTTTTTTCTCTCTAGATTGCTTTGGTCATGGTATCTCTTCACAGCAATAGAAAAGTAGCTAAGACACTAACCAAGAATGACCCAAGCCTTTCTCCAGCAGCATCACTGGGTCTTCAACCCTCCAGGGTCAGAAAAGAGCACAATACAAGTTCTGTGCTAGGCTATAGCAGTGGCAAGCAGAAAACTGAACCCACCAGGTAGAGAGAGAGAAAACGCAGCAGAATGCAAAGCCCAAATGCCCATCCAGATGAGCCCGAGACCTCAGATTCCAAGACATGTGAAGAAACTGAATACTAAAAAATTTAAAAGCAAACAGAAATACAGCCAGTCTACTAACAGTAGTTGAAAGACTTGAAAATAAGAATGTTTAAAGAAATAAGTGCAAGCCGGGCAATGGTGGTACACGCCTTTAATCCCAGCACTCGGGAGGCAGAGGCAGGCAGATCTCTGTGAGTTTGAGGCCAGCCTGGTCTACAGAGCAAGTTCCAGGACAGGCTCCAAAGCTACCCAGAGAAATCCTATCTCAAAAAACCATAAAATAATAATAATAATAATAAATAAACCATTTTCCAAATAAAAATTATGGTAGAATTTTGTTTTAGTTGTTTTTTGTTTTGTTTTGTGGTGCTGGGAATAGAATCCAGTTGTTTGTGCAAGCTAAAGAAATGCTGTATCACTGAGCTACAAGGAAATGATGGACTATACACATGAAAATGGAATGAACATAGAGACGTGAAGTGTAAACAGCTATAAGTCCCAAGAAAGTCGTGTGTGGGGGGGGGGCAGCAAGATGGCTCAGTGGGTAAAGGTGCTTGCTACCAAGCCTGACAACCTGAATTTGATGCCCAAAACCCACATAGTGAAAGGAGAAAACCCACTGCAGCATACAGATTACAAAAACTGAATAGTTAATATAAGAATAGCTGAAAAATAAATATTTAAAGATATTTAAAAGATTTGATAGATGTATAGTGGAGCTGGTTAAATAAAATTAGTAAGTTGGAAGATAGTTCTAAAGAATCCAGATAGAATGTAGCATAGGATTCCCTGGGAATTGCAGGCCAGGGAAGCAGGTGGGCTAACTGGCTCGTCACCCCTCCCTCCTCTCCCCCAGTCTCATCCTCAGCTCTGTAGTAGACTCTCTACAGTGATCTCTCCTCACTCCCTGCTCTCAATTCCAGGGGCCTAAGCAGATTCAGGTGGAACACCCTGCTTTCCTCCCTCCAGGGGACCCCCTCAGCCTCTACCCTCCTGACCCACGCTCATTCCTAAATGTCAGCTCCCAATAACTAGAAATTCATTTTATCCGGGATCCTCAGTGGCCACACATAGCAGGGAGAATTCCCCACCAGACAACACAGCCACCACACCTTCCTAAGACCCGAGAGGAAGCAGAAATCAAGGAATGAAATACCCACCCAATAAAGGCAAGACTACATAGCAGCACTTAGAATTATAATCATCCCAAACCCAGATGCCCAGTGTAAAAACACAATAACATCCAGGACAGTTTGTCTCCCCTACAGTCCAGCAACCTCACCCCAAAAGGCCC